>NETT01000016.1:50944-69630 GCA_003449175.1 Ceratocystis smalleyi | reverse complement strand
GACTCCTTGTCTATCCTTCTCTTTCCACATATCTCTTCTCCTTTCAGCGAATTGCAAGACCCCTAACTCAATCGCACAGCTTGCCGCCTTCATATATGGATATTTCAACCAAGACATCCGTGCCGCTCTCTTTATTGTTCTCGGCGGCGCCATCGTCACCATGGTCCTCGTTGTCCCGCAATGGCCGTTCTATAGACGCAATCCAGTCAAGTGGCTACCGGCTGGCACGGGGATTCAAACATATCAGTCACTGTTGGAAAAGGACGAGTAATGTAAAGCATCATACATGTAGATATTATATCATGGACACAGGCCATATGCTGTATTTGTTTGGGGGTTGTATCATGGGCGTTAATTCATTATTGGATAAGTTCTGCAAAAGAAAAGACTCGATAACACCAACGTCACCCGGGCTAGCCATGTAAGTAGTGCGTATCTTGTTTAAGCCAGAGAGAGAACTTGGACAATGCTCAATGTCAAGCGCCATTCTCCGAATCATGTCTTCCACTCAATGCTTACTCCTCTTTTTGGGCATTTCCGCTAGGTCAAAAGTTGGAAGAATCTCCTCATCAAGGAGATCACATATATTCTTGTTTCCTAGTGGAACATTGAATGACGAAACAGGCGTCGCTATCGGGCATCGAATGTACATATGAACATAGAAGCTGCTAGTTTTGGTGTGGGTTGGTGTGTACTGTCCGGTTCGCAGAGCTTAGATTCAGTCGAAAGACATACAACCGAATGATCAAATTCGCAAGCGATTTCAACTTTGTTGGCAAGCTTTCAGTTTTCTCTTGCCTTTTGTCGTCTACCGTCCGTACTTTTGGAACTCCCAATCGCGATTGTCCAGTGGGCACACCTGTCTAGCCTTGAGCCATCTCGAAATGCAGTGGAAATGGAATGCATGCTATAGAAATAAGAAGAAGAACATAAGTTATTGGTGTTAAATTTCGATGCCCTACTAGCAAGGTTTTGGGGGACAGGGACAGTCGGGTTCTTCTTACATTGCAAATACCCCAAGCCACAGTACACTCGTCGCTGGTAGCGGAGCCGTGGTTGGCTTGACATTCTATGCCTGTAATTACAATGCCATTAGCTATCTCGTTAAAGTTGTATTGGATAGCAGGAAAGACGGCTTTGACTTCTGATGTACTTACAAAGGTCCATGATATGGTTTCTACAGATAGCGCAGTTGTCCACAACAATGTCCCATGCCCATAAAGCTACAGCGTGTAGCTAAATTTCATTAGTTAGCGAGCCGCGTCTGTATCAATACTTGGAGCACAAGGATTAAGAGAGCAAAGTAGGCTGTTTCGTTAGGCTGATTCGCATCTGTGCCTGAGCTGCGTGCGAGGGGATAAGAAGCGTTCTTGGCATATGGCTTCTCGTAGCATACCTTCTTGACCTCAAAGTTCTTCTTCTCATTATCAGCAGACTTGTCAGGGGCAGCACTCTTCTTGCTAGATGTACCAGGGGCATCGATCATATTAACGTCGGCCATTTTGGTTCAAGCGACACTGGATTATCTCGGTGGTCGGGTGTCTATATTTGGTGTGCAGTCAACGACTAGGTTGATGATGGAAATAGTGCGGCGTTGGGTGTTGGCGTTTGTGTGTGTGCGTGCGTGCGTGCGTGCGTTCGTTCGTTCGATCACTTGTCGTCTATCTAGAACACAAGACATAAGTCACGATAAGACTCGGATTAGCTATTGGTTGCTGTTGGCGACGGTGAGCGAGATGCCAAGAAAAAAATAAAAAATAAAATAAAAGAAGAAGAAGAAGAAGAGCAGTGCAAGAATGGGGGGGCGTCACAGGCGATGACCCTGACGAGTAACGGCAAAGACCTAGAAAATGAAGATAGACTTACGATCCCTATCAATTATCGAGTGCACGGTTAGCTGTACGTACGTCCCTGGTCATTTCACATTGCGGAAAGAAGGGAAGGGAACAAGGGTTTGGAGCAACGATTCAAATCTCAAGATGTACGGGAAGAATAGCCAACAAACAGCAGACAAGGGAAAACCATCACATACTTGGGCGGACTTCGTACATGTATCGTCGGTGTTAATTAGATCATGTATAGTGTAGGAAAGAGCAACATAGCTTCTTCCTTAGCAACAGCCTAGAAGCTAAAGTCACGCGTTTGCCCCACATTTGAATGGCTGTAGGGTTATGTCGACATGACTAACCCTTTGTCATATGCCCATGAAAAGTATCATGCGACGAGGGGGGGCAATACTACACGATGCAGGCTGTCGTCAACCAAGCCGGGAGAATGGGCGATAAGCGCAGATTATCGCTTTCATTGGTCCATTTATGAACGTGACAGACATGCTTGATTGCCCGTGGCAAAGTACATGTGAGACTTGTCTATTTGGTTGCTTTGCCATCTTCTTTTCATTTATTATAGTATAAGAATAAAGAGAGTTGTGTAAAAAGGGAAGCAGAAAAAGCAACCAAGTTCTTTACCTCCCCCTATATCTTATTGGGATTGGAGAGGCTTAGTGAGGCACCTGGTGGAATGGGGACTGGCTTTGGGCCGGCTAGGCTAGTGGGTGGCAGGGCAGTAAAGCCGGCGTCAAGCCAGGCTTACTGCTGCCTTGCCCCTGTAACTCTGGAAATGCAATATTGAATGCATTAAAACGCAGCGTCTCTTTTGGCTCTGATTTAGGTTATTTGCTGCTTTCAGTCTTGATTCCTTCCCTGTTTTGCCCACGCCTCGCCACGCCCGCCCCTCTAATTGAGTAGTACGTTATTATAGCACCTCAAGGTTGGCCTGATTCCTCTTCTCCCTTCTTCCGTTTCCTTTTAATATCTCTTTTCTTTTTTTACTATTTCTCCTTCTTTCTTTTCTTTCAATCCCACCCCCCCTAAAAAATCACCAAAAAAAACTCCCCTGCGGTTGATAAAAGAGCGAACGCCAGCGTTCAAATTCATTGACTTTTGGACTGTTATATTTTCCAGCAGGACTTCTTTTCTCCTCTACTCAATCTCAATTCGTTGTGTATTTGTGAGCGAAGCGCTACTCTCTGTTGGTCTGCCTTTCAGTTCCATACGCGTCGTTTCAAGGTAAGAAGACCACTGTGACAATGGAGAGAACCTAATGGGGGGATGATTCGTCTAGAAAGTCAGCCAGCCTGTCTATTCTGTCCATCCATTTACCCGCCCAGCCCAGCCCAGCCCGGCCCAGGACTGTTCTGTTCAGCCAAGCCAATCTCGCGCTCGCTTTCTCTTGCCCAGCTTGATGCCATTGCCTGCCTGGCTACGCTACTGTCCCGCGCTGCCCCGCCTGTCTCTGTCCCTGGCAATTACATTTGCTTCATATTTCTCATGAGGCATTTGTTGATATACAGAGACTTGTCTCTCTGTCCAGAACAAAGATGTGGCTGATGGGACATGAACCTTTATAGGTGCCAGGCAAAAGAGAGGTAGAATGTGAATCTAGACTTGTGATGGCAGCCTGGCTTTGAGCCGGGCTGGCTAGTTGGACTTTGGACTGGTAGACTGGCTTGTATTGCCTCGCCCTACGTTATTTCCTGTCTGCGCTGGCTGTGTTCTGGAAAAAGAAAATGAACCGTCAGCCAAAGCAAACACAAGCAGCCGACAACGACCAACTTCCAAAACTAACTTCGCTTTGACTCTGACGCTCACACCATGACTAACTTGTATTGTTTTCTCTCATGCAGTAAATCGCCTATCACAACCACTATGCAGAACAAAACTTCAAATTTCTACACTACTTTGTTTTCTTCTTCAACATTTTGCACCACTCACACTATTTCTCCAACTTTGTCCACCTCTTTACTCGCTACTGACCATCCTCCTGGCTCCTTTGCCACGATCTGTTCATCCACGCATCAACATCGTGCTGAACCTTGATTTCTGTTCCCTTTTTTACCCTTTTCTCATTCTGATCCAGCTCCTGCATCCTCATTTTTCTTTGTTTCGAAGTTTCATCGCCATTTTTGACGCACTAAAAATGACTGAATCTTCCGCTCCCAAAGAAAAACGCGCTGGCCGCAACAACAAGCCACGCAGCCGCGTCAATAAAGGCCGCCAGACTGCTTATGTGTCAGAGCCTGAACATGGCTCTAACGTTGGTGCGCCCCTCACCGAGCCTCCAAAGACACCTCAAAAGACACCTCAAAAGACCAACGCTCGCCATCAGACTCCGGGAAGCCAAAACAAGAGCCAGAATCCGAACCAAAGTCGCCCTCAGTTAAAACAGCCAAAAAACCGCTCTCGTTCCAAGAATCTGCAAACCTCCCCACTGCCGCAAAACTCTCACGCAACTCGGACTCGCTCAACCTCTGTACGCCAAACCACTCCCCCTCAAAGTGCCGGACTTTCCCGCTCCACCTCGACACCTTTTGCCGGCTCAACCTTTCATGCTTCGCCTGCTCCGTCTTCACTTCCTATGCCCAAATTCTTGATCAAGAAGCCTACAACTCCGGAAGCTGAACTCTCGCAGTCTGTATCGGACAAGTCGGAGCCTCCCCCCCCTTCTAAGAATACCAACAAGGCTACCCCATCGCGGGCTAGTGTTGCTTCAGGCCTGCAAGCGAACGGCGGTTTTGCTTCTGATTCGCCGCTTGAGTTCATTTTCCAGGCTGATCGCGCCGAGAAACAGCGTGCCAAATACACGAGCCCTCAAACTACAGACTCTCAAAATAAGCATCTTGAGCAGCCCCATACGGTGCCTCGTATGGCTTCTCGCCATCCTGCCAACTCGCCTCCATCTGATTCACCTGCTTTGCTTTCCGCTATTTTCAACAGTGTTCAGAGCTCCCCTTCTGTCAACAAGGTATTACGTTCTAATGGTGGCGGAAACCTTCCTCGAACTTACTATCAAGCTATGGCTTCCGAAATGGACGATGGGTATGCCCACCAGCCTGTCGGCTCCTCGTTTGCACGCCCATTTTCCGAGCGTCTCAAAGAGATTCAGAGTCCACCGCGAGCTGATCACTCACAGCAAACGTGCTCTGGTCTTGCTCAAGTGGTGATGCACACACCTCCTCCGCCCCCCCAGCATGTGCTACCCACGCCTCCCCGAGCTTCTGTGCATACGCCTCCCCATAGCAGTTCTCAGAAAATTTCGGATGATGCTAGTGCAGCTCTCAAGGCGTATCTATTCAATATCCCCACGCCCGAGACACCCTCAATCGCCAACATTAACCCGATGAAGCGCAATGGTGACTTCTCGCATAGTCCTCCTGTGCACCAGCCTACCGGATTCCACAGGGGCTACAACCGACACCACAATCTGCATGATTACCAGCGCGGCCTGGAACCTGGATTCCATGCTAACCACCTGCAACAGAAATCCATGCCTAACGCATATCCAACCATGGCTAGCGAGTCTCTTGCTCTAGAGGACCGCCTTAAACAAATGCTCAAGATCTCGCCGTCTGGCTCCGCTTAGCACTTTCATGCCTAGTTTGCCTTTTTTTTTTTTTCTTTTTTTTTTTTCCCCAAACTTATTTTTTCTCTGGACCTTGTGGTTCCATTACCATGTTTTACTCACGATATAATCCTATCCTGTCTTATGCCAACTATCTACCATGAATGATATGCTTGGTTTTCAGACCAAGGTGCACATTCTCGTTTCTGCACGATTCCCTTTGTATCAACTCCCGCGCACATTACTACTACTATTACTACACTATCTTGTCCCTCTTCATCACTAGTCATGCTGGCGTTCCCTTTGTTTACTTGCATTCTCCTTTTCAGCGACATTTCTTTTTAAAAGAAATGGCTGGCCAAGCTTGTTGTCTTGTTGGACATCTTGTTTCATGGCCATCTCTTTATTCGGTCCTGAATCTAGAACAGGCTATTGATGTTCCTGGAGTTGAAGTGGTGTAGCTCTGTGTCTAAGGCAACCCGAATTTGGGATTTCCCTAACAATGTTGAGTCAAACGATGAAATATTTAATCATAATAATGAAATCATGAAAGAAGCCTGCGATTTTCTTCTGTTTTTTCTTTTCTTAGAGACTTGTGATTCAAATGTTTGAAATGTAAATAAATTCTACCCAAAATTGGGGTCTTACTGGCTAGGAGGTGACACGTGACTACGTGTTTGGGGGTGTAATTAAACCACCCACTCAGACCCTAGCCGTGTCCAACGCTTCCTTGATATCAACAAAGATTTGGCACTCATGTACTCATTGCCTTGAGGCCTGTTGCTATCTTTCTTTTCTTGAGCCCGATTTGTATTTCTCATTATGACTCAAGATATGGGCGACAATGGCTATTCTAGTGGTGAGGAACGCTACCAGGCTGACGTTCGGCGTGCTATTGCATTGTCAGCGAGGAATTGTCCACCTGAGCCAGAAGCGCCATCCGATAGAAGCCAAAGGAACAACAGGTCGGCCTTCGCAGCAAACCGGAGGGAACGAAGAAATGTACGTGCCCTTCCTGCACACGTCGCTGATGCTTTAGTCTCTGCAAATTTAGCTACACCATCTGCTATGGCAGTTTCCAAGGTTTCCCGTGGCTCTGCTCTCCCGGCAGTTAATGGCTCTTCCCATGCTGGCGAAACCGGGAGGATGCGTCGTCCAGAGCCCATATTGTCGCAGTTCGGCTCCATGATGCTTGACCGGAAGAAGATGGAAGAAGAACGCCAAGAAAGAGCCAGGCTACGTTCTGCGGGTCAGCTCACATCACTGAAGAGGAATCGAGATGAAGCTAGCCTGTGTCCATCTATCAAAGAGGAGCCGGCCTCACGAAGGATAAAACTCGAGCCGAATCCACGCTCCCAAATCCCTGTTGATCCTGCGGCCACCAGGTCTTTTATAGATGTTACTTCGGACGACGAAGAACTCACTCCATGTTCTCCAATTCCACGTAAAGAAGCGATTACCATCGTTCTTGACAGCGACTCTGAGCCGGACGCGGTTCCAGGGAGAGAACCAGAAAGCAAAGAAACAGCTGCTACAATAGCAACGGTGAAGCCAGAGCCCAAGACCGAAGAGCCGAGTCTTCAAACGTCCAGCACTCTTCCATTCCCACGAGGTTCTGTGAAAAAGACTTGGCTTAGAGGCAGTCTTCTAAATGATGATGCCATAAGCATCCAGGAGGTTATGCAGAAAGGCGACCTCATCATGGCAGTAGTATCCTCGTTTCAGTGGGATGAGGACTTCCTCATGCAGAACATTGATGTGTTTCGCACGAAGCTGTATTTGGTGGTATTTGCCGACAGTGATGAACAGGTAAAGTTGGCTGACTAGACGTGACATACGGGGGTATGCGTGCATGTAATGAAGTCGCTAACTCTCCGCAACAGAAACAATCATACGAAGAGTCTAAGCCTAGCGCGAACGTCCGGTATATCTATCCAGGTATATACCGCCGTGGCATTATGCACTCCAAGCTCATGATCCTCAAGTTCGCCTTGTATCTTCGCATAGTGGTGCCCACGGCGAATTTCGTCAGCTATGATTGGGGATATACAGGTGCCATGGAAAATGTAAGGCTTAATAGCTCTTTGCTCTTCTTTAATACTGCGGCTAACGAAACCATAGCACGTTTTCCTGATTGATCTACCATTGAGAGAAACCCCATTAGAGGAGGTCTCTCCAGGGCCGTTCCAACAAAGCCTTGCTCGCTTTCTCCAGTTGTCAGGCTTCCCCAGCGCACTTGTCGCCTCTCTCGATAAATACGACTTTACTGAAGCCAACAGATATCGTTTTGTCTACTCAGCGTGAGCCCAGGTCTTATCTGTTTTTTATTTCAAAGATTGCTTTGCATTGGGGCCAATATACTAAATTCAAATAACAGCGCCGGATCCCACCGTGGAGCAGACCGCGATCTAACTGGTATGAGCAACAGAATGGTTATTTACTTTTAACTTTTTACTAATCTGCCTGGGTGCGTAGGGCTTTGTGGGCTTGCTAATGCTGTAAAGTCCCTTGGACTTGCCACTAATAACACTGTTGAACTAGACGCTGTGGTAAGTTATTTTGCTTCGTCTATCTAGCACTCCGATGACTAGCTTGCTAACGAATGCAATAGTCGTCTTCCGTAGGAAAACTAAACATGGAATTTCTTTCCAAGATCTACACTTCATGCCGAGGTGAGTTGCTTAGGCTCTAAACGACATGGAAGCTAAGAGGCTGTAGCTAATGGAAGCAGGCTATCAACTATCTGACAGACGTCTTGTGCAAAACGGTATCGCAAAAGAAACTCCTGGAAACCTAGTTGACCATTTCCGGTTCTACTTCCCTTCACTAGACACAGTGCAAGGCAGTCTTCGAGGAAGAGCGGTAAGTAGCTGGGCTTGAAGAAGGCCCGTCACCGACTGCTAGACATCTGATTAACTGTATTGTAGGGCGCGGGGACTATTTGCCTCAGCTCCAAATGGTTTAACGAAGCGAGCTTCCCTCGACAAGTGTTCCGCGAGTGCGTGAGTGCACGCCCCAGGAGCCTGATGCATAGTAAAATCTTGTTTGTACGCAACAAGACCGAGTCTGGAACCAAGGCATGGGCGTATGTGGGCAGTGGGAACCTGTCCCAAAGTGCATGGTAAGTTAGATGAGCCTACGGTTTTACAACGGAGGGCCCAAAGAGGCGCAGTTGGGGGGGATGGAGGAAATATTGACTAACTCCATATAGGGGACGGCTCAGTATGCCCAAGACGGCAGAGCCGAGCATGAGCTGTGACAACTGGGAGTGTGGTGTTGTTGTTCCGATTGACGAGGAGACAGGGCAAGAGTACGGAGATGACATCGCTCCGCTTTCAATCTTCAACCGACAAGTCCCAGTCCCCTTTAAGGTCGAAGAAGCCGTGGCATACGAAGGTAGTCAGCTCAAGCCATGGTGTATGTGGTAGCGGATGGATGCATCGCACCGTTCGGCCTTGAAGATGGCGATGAAGAGGTGCATAGTTTTTTTTCTTTCCTTTTTTTCTTTTCCTTTTGATACCGAGATTCACGGGCCAGACGAGCCGTACCACAGATGTTGTTAATCACCGGCTCTTCTTCTGCTTTACTTTGTTCTCCGCTGGCTTTTGTTTCTACGCAATGCCAATAGACTACTTGTTTAACTCTAATCACGTGAGCAGTAAGGTAGCAAGTACATGAGCTTGGGCAGCTAGGCTGTCGACTTTCTCGCAACAAACACTGTATTTCAACTTCAACCTCTTTTCCCTCCCACATTAGTCCTTGCTTGGTTTTGCGTAATATCCTGGTGTGGACTGCTCATCTCGGCCTCTTCCTGCATCTAAACAATGTTCGCGATCCCAATTTGCCAATGACCAAAGCCCTGCTGCCCACTTTGACGTTTGTCCCAAAAGAGTAATAAAAAATCGAGGCGCATCATTACGGCTTTTTGTCCAGGAAAAAAAAAAAAAAAAACTTTGGCCTTCCTGACTGCCATCAAGGAGGGATGCTCGGTAGGACGCATTCAATATGAACGTCCTCCTTCGGTCGGTGTCTATCCATCGGGGCATTCCCCAATGCTCTACAAAAGTCTCTCCTCTATCGGGCTTCCTCAGTGTGCAGGGCCATCACCACAACTACCACCGCAGCAGCCATCGCACACTAGCCCTATCTACTGGAGCAAACATCCCGGCTAGAAATGCCGTCCGCAATACCCCAAAGCTTTGGACTACCAGAAGCTTTGGTTCTAGGCCTGGCTTCTGGAACAAGAGGTGACGCTATCCCACCGCTTGCATGAGCTCGCAACCACCATGTTGAACGATTGCAAAGACTGACAACCTATGTTTGAGCAGCCGGAAGACACACGCCCCCGACACGAATCCAATCCCAGTAGCCTCGATATCCAATTCCACGGTTGCCGCACCTGTGTCCGCAAAGAAACCGACTGTTCCCGAGGTCCATGAAGACATTTACACTCTCCCCAATATCCTCACATTTTCTCGGCTGTTGGCGTCGCCTGCAATCGGGTACCTGATCCTTCACGATCACCGGGCCTGGGCTGTTGGCCTGTTTGCTTATGCTGGAATCACGGACATGCTGGATGGCTGGATTGCTAGAAAATGGAACCAGCGGACGGTAGTGGGCACGGTAATTGACCCGGCTGCTGACAAGGCACTGATGACCATTCTGACCGTGTGTCTGGCTATGAAGGGTGGCCTTCCTGGTATGTACCTCGTCGTGAACAAATCCAGGCGCCAGCCAAGCTGACCGTGTATTTACCGCTTAGTGTGGCTAGCAGTGATTATTCTCGGTCGCGACGTTGGCTTGGCCATCTCGGCCATCTACTACCGCTACATTTCCCTACCTGCGCCAAAGACTTTCAAGCGTTACTGGGATCTTTCAATTCCCTCTGCTGAGGTTCACCCAACTACTATCAGCAAAGTCAACACTGCACTGCAATTAGGTCTAATTGGTCTAGCTACTGCAGCTCCCATTATCCCATACGACCTAGCCACAGTTCTGGACTACCTTCAGTACGTACTGTTCCCCATGTCATGTTCCTCAGCCTAGTCGTCTCTCCTCTTGCCCCCCTCCCAAAAAAAAGACTAACCATTCCAAGGTACATTGTTGCTACAACTACAATCTGGAGCGGTGCCAGCTACATCTACAGCAAAGATGCCGTCAAAATCCTCAAAAAAATGTGAAAGAAGGCGGCTGTTCCATCAAGTCAGCAGCTTCTTCCACCGCTCCGTGGAAGGGCATAGTCTATACAGCTTCTACACAGGATGCCAATCCATTTCTTAATACAGCAATCAGCTAGCCCATAAAAAAGAAATCAAATCTAAGCTCAACGAAACGCCAGTATCTGGCCCAATCCATCCCCTCAACAGCCACGCTTCTTTCTAATCATACACGTTACATCCCATATTATTCGCTACACCGTTCCAGGTGTTACATAAATGGCTTTGGTTCGGTACTCTGGATTTTGGTCGTGTCCATGTTATGCCGTACAGCGTCAAACGCAGCTTCGCGCTTCTGCCCAGCAATAATGTGTTTGAGCAGTCTTAGCGACCCGCTAGGAGTCATGCCTTCAAGTCTACGGGCTTGTGCAATGCTTTCGGGCCGCGTCATCTCAAGAACCTCTTTCTCGTGAAATGATAGCCCGCAGACCCGGTTGTAATCTAGGTCAAGGGGTAGCTTGAGATTTTCTTCCCGCTCCAAAGACTTGCGCCACGAGATCTGGGAGTCCATGTACGGTGCGTATACAGCTTCAATGCCCACGCGTCTGCATATGTCAGGCGAGTAGTTGTTTATTTCGGGCACCAAGTCCTCTAGCTTTTGTAGGCTTGAGTCCGGAGTGCGCAGGACCTCAAGGGCCGAGCGCATCTGCGTGTCTTGGCGGACCCGGAAACCGCGCCTCATCCACTCGGGGGGCGAAAGCCTCCGCGAATCAAGCAATTCAAGAAGTTGGCTAATCTGGTCTTTGTCACTATTGAATTTAGCCCAGCGCTCATCAGTAACAACGCCAGCATCCCGGCCCATAGATGTCAAACGCATGTCGGCGTTGTCGGAGCGGGAGCTGATTCGGTATTCGCTCCGGGTTGTGAACATGCGGTACGGCTCAGAAACGCCCTTGGTGATCAAGTCATCAATCATAACACCGATATAGCCGCTAGAGCGCGAGAGCATCAGTTGTGATAGGTTCTGGGCTTGCCTGCCAGCATTAGCTCCTGCAATGACACCTTGCCCAGCAGCTTCCTCGTAGCCCGTTGTGCCGTTTATTTGGCCTGCAAGAAATAGACCTTTGATGGCTTTTGTCTCCAGCGTGGACTTCAAGCTCCGTGGGTCAACGTAATCATACTCAACGCCATATCCAGGCTGCAACATGACAGCACTCTCCAGACCGCGGATGGTTTTGAGAAGCTGCTCTTGGGCCTCGGCAGGTATAGTCATGGACAGGCCATTTGGATAAAAGACGTCCGTATCAAATCCCTCTGGCTCAATCCACACCAAGTGGCGGTTCTTCTCGGTAAACTTGATGACCTTGGACTCCAGAGACGGACAGTACCGCGGGCCCTTGACCGTTTCCCGAATATGAATTGTCTTGTCCAAGTTGTTGCGTACAATCTGGTGACTATTCTCGTTGGTGTACGTCATGAAACAAGACAGCTGGTCCTGCACCGCCACCGAGTCGTTCATGAAGCTGAAGGGCATGGGCGGGTCATCGCCAAGTTGCTCCTCCATAAGCTCGAACTTGATGCTGTGGCGTGCTATGCGGGGCGGCGTACCAGTCTTCAAACGCCCAAGCTTGAAGCCAGCGTTCCTTAGCGACTGGCTCAGGCCAAAAGTCGCATCTTCGCCAAGTCTTCCAGACGGGAAGGTTTCCAGGCCAATGTGTATTTCACCGCCCAGAAAGGTGCCTGTAGTAATAACTACGCTGCGGGCGCTGATGGTTTCTCCAGACTCCAATTTTATACCAGTAATGGCCCCATATGAAGCGTCCGACTGGGCGCTATGGTCGACGATAATATCGGCTGCTTTGCCTACGACAACCGCGAGATTGGGATAGTTGGTGAGTTCTTCGGTCATATATCGATTGTACAATTTCCGGTCGATTTGTGCGCGGGGGCCCTGTAGTGGATGGCAAGATCGCAGCAGCGCGGTTAGCAGCAAGAAACTAGGACCATCGATTCCGTAAACAGCCTTTGCTCACCCAGACAGCAGGTCCCTTGACCTTGTTGAGAACCTTGAACTGGACTCCAGCCTTGTCAATAATGCGGCCTGACAGCCCATCCAAAGCATCGATTTCTCGCAAAATTATTCCCTTTCCAATGCCACCAAAGCTCGGGTTGCACGAGCACACTCCCAAGTTGTCGATCTTGGGTGTGATGAGAGCTGTCTTTGCGCCAGTTCTTGCGGCAGCAGCCGAAGCTTCGGTACCTGCATGGCCTCCCCCAATCACCACGACGTCAAAGCTGCAGAAGAATTAGCAAGTTAGCGCCTATTGCCGGCGGCCTTTGCAACAGGTGAAGGAGTCGTTTGCATAGACAATTAAGCTCACCTACGAGTTGTAGAAATGGATGCAAGGCCTCTAGTATACCGAGTCTGGCTCCGAAAGATGGGTAGGGGGTTCAGAATCACAGACGATTTTGGAAACCGCATATCGTGTATCTTCTCAGCTCCAGTGGCTATCACACCAGACTTTCACAAGTGGTGTGGTTTGCCGGTCATAGAACTGTTGTCGGCCACGCCATGTGCGAAATATAAAGTGAAATTTCTTATCTTATCAGCGTAATGACGACCCCGCCCCGGTATATGCATATAATTAATAACAACCAGCTACAGGCCAAATACGTCACGTCGCCCATGAAAACGAGGATGCAGGTTCAAGTGGCCTGGCTCATTGCTGTTTGTTACACTGGATACATGTACATTTTCTCGCCTTACTACGGCCAGCACATCATCGGGTTGGCCACGAAGACACGGCCTCGTCTATCTCATCTAAGAATGACTGCGTGTTATGGATTGTTGTTCCTCCCAAGACGACCCGCACACCAGGAGTATTAGCGTTTATAGATGCCACAGTCTTGGCCTCTTCATACGTCGCACCTCCTATGATAAATACGATGATATCCTGGGGCTTGTCGCGGGTAGAGCCATCCAGGTAGGGGTACTGTTGTTCGCGTAAACGGCCCTTGACTAGGTTTTGCAGAGTTGCTTCGAGAACGGGGTTGTGCTGAGTGTAGACGTTCTCAACACCCTTAAGTCCCCTTAGCCCTCTAGCCCCAAGGATACCTCCGCTCTCGAAAAGATCAGTGATTCCAGCCTGGGTTGGTGGCTGGCTCAGGGAAGTCTTGTACTTGAGCAAATTCTCAACAAGAGCTGCCTTTCTAGAAGTAACCCCTCCGGCGGCAACTAGCAAGTCTACTAGCATGGGGAGAGCTGAGTTAGGAGACTTTCCATAACGCAAAGCATAGAGGGCAACAAGCGCCACTTTCGCCTCTGCGGAAATTTTCGGGTTTGGGATCAAGCCTTGAATGCCCTGGTTGAATGTTAGCAACTGGCCTGATTGATAGCGACATAATACATGGAGAACAAGCCTGTTTCTCGCTCTTGTTCTTACCCTTAAACTCGAGTTGTGGTTGTCATTGCAGGCAAGGCTTTGCTCCAGTTCGCTGACTTCAAGCATGTTCTCGGCCCCCACTCGCCTACTCAGCTCAGAAACTAGGGTCACGTGTTTACTGACGTTCCCGGCAAGCTTGCGGAACTCGGGATACTCTTCGATAAACCGCTTCATGTCGTCAATAGAATTCAAATCGGCATTGCTCTTTGTTTTCGACTGGTACTGCTCAACATAGTCCTTGATGTTGCTACCCAGGTCGCCAAAATTCAGGTACATATTCTTTTTGAAAAACGGATCCTGGTCCTGCGATAACACGACTTCTTTGAGCTCTGGCCGGATATCCGGAATGCTGCTCAGGTCGACCCGGCCGTTTTTGATGCCCATCATGTGGTGCACCATAGCCTGGTATGTCCATTGTGTAAGAAGCGGGGTAACAGGGTCCTCTCGCCGATCCAGTACTAACAAGACGGGAGGAGTATCGACTTTGCGGAAGTCAAACAACTGTTCCTCTTGGGTGATTCTGTAGCGAACTTCAGTCGCAAGTTTCTTGGCGAGACCGCTCGTCTTAGTATATCTAATTAATGGCTTCTTTTTCAGGGCTAAAAGCACGGCTGTTAAGCCCTCAGAGCAACGCTGCAAGGCATCTGGATTCCAGTGCTCTGGGCCTCCGCCCCAGACCCTCTGTTTCGGAAAGCCGATATCAAAGGAGAAGAGATCTGGATTGATCACCACAAAGTCGGCAAACTGCTCTTGAACCTGTTTTACAACTTCATGGTCATCTGCCTCTGCAAGACGCTCAAGAGAAGACTTTTTCACAACGTTGGTGAAGAACAAGAAATACTCGCCATATTTGGGCTCTCGCAGCTCGTCGATAAGCATTTCAATTGATTCCGAGGAAGGACGAACAAGACACAGACACCGCAAATGGCGCATTTTTTCGCGATTGGCATTGTCCAGTCTGTCTATCAAGTAGATTTCATGGTTGAGGAGAGACGACTGTGTGGTGGCTGTCGAGGCTATGGAAATAGTATCATTGTCCAACAGCAAAATCTTCATTTTGGCCGAGGCAGAGACACCCCCAGGCTTCTCACCGGCTGAAACAACATTAGCCAGGTAGCCCGCCATAGCTTGCCAGATATCCATTGTGGCAGAATAACCCGAAGAAACCGAAACAGAGCCGAGTGAAGAAGACCAGATCAGGACAGGGGATAGAGCATCACCAAGTCATTGAATGCGAATATCAAGCAGGAGCCCAGCCCGTAAGACACGAGAACAAGGATGAGGGGAAATGAAGCTTCTTGGTTCTGGGGTCTCGCAGTGAAAGATTCCCAAAGGGAGAGTAGACAATGTGGAGATCCAACTAAGCAGCTGTGATAGGAGCAAGCGTCACCAGGCGGCCCCTCCAAGGCAGAGTGGAATACAGACGGATGAACGGAGGCGTAGGTTTGAGATGACGTATGGAAAGAACACGCCGGATAAGTTTGGCCTGGATTTCAAACTGTCTTCAGCAACTATTGTTGCAAAGGGGGAGGGGAAGAAAAAATAAAAATAAAAATAAAAGAATAGTTGCTATATTGCTCAAGTTGTTGCGAGTTTCTCACTCATTCCATTGCCCGGGGAAGGAGGCTGACAAGTTGTTGGAAAGACCGCGTAGCTGAGGAGATTAGGCGATCTACGTATGCGTGTATCGCGGCTATGCACGTATCAAGCACAGCAGGCCATTTTCCACCTTGGTCCACTTTGCACCTCCACCAAACCTCCACCAAACCTCCACCAAACCTCCATCATTACAAGCACCCAGCCCTGGCTTGTACAAATCTGAACGCCTCTTTCTTTCTCTCTTGTCTTTCGGCTACCCGTATCACAGGGAAAATGGCAGAAGACCGTCCCTGATTTGATTCTCTCTCTCGATTGCACCCACCCTCATAGCTTGTGCTTAAACACCCTACTCACATTTCTGTCTGCCCTCTAGAGTAGCAGCAGTGTCTTGATTCCACCTACAAGCTATGGCTTTGCCGCTTGACGAAGTGCCAGCTGTGCGTCCAGAGCCAACGTAAGAATCCTCCATCTGCCCCTCCAGGCGCGTTTTATCCAGGCCGCTAACCCGCCTCTCCAGCCTGTCATTCACCCAAGGACTCATAGTCGGCCAGCTCTCTGTTGTTGTCGTTCTCGCTGCCTTTATTCGATTCTTCATCTTTGGAGATGCTCCTTCTGCAGAAGAAACTGCAGCGCAGCGGGCAACAGAGCGTCGTTCTCGGACACTAGCACATAAGAGGTCGCTCCTAGGTCTCCGGTCTTCCAACAGAGGTCATTCATCCCAGCCAACTTTGAACCGTAAAAAGTCCAGTGTTCTTAGAGGCCCTACGACTTTAACCATCGGCTCAATCCTCAGCAAAACATACTACAAGGTCGACAGTCATCAGCCGGAAAGCCTGGATTGGTTCAATGTCTTGGTAGCTCAGATGATTGCACAACTTAGAAGCGATGCTCAGCACGACGATGCTATTCTCGACTCGCTAACAAAGGCCTTGAATGGCGACTCACGGCCAGATTTCTTAGACGAGATTCGTGTCACTGAGCTGAGCCTGGGCGAAGATTTCCCTATTTTCAGCAACTGCAGAATTATCCCTGTTGATGAAGATGGGATCGTCATGGCCAATGCCAAGTCCCTCAATGCCAGCGTAGCTTCCCGTGATGGGCCCCGCCTACAGGCTCGTCTAGATATCGACCTGAGCGATATGCTGACCTTGGCTTTGGAGACTAAAATCCTCATTAACTACCCCAAAAAGCTCTCCGCTGTGCTGCCAGTAGCTTTGGCCGTCTCAGTGACGCGCTTTAGCGGCACGCTCTCCATCTCCTTTATCCCCAACAACCGGGCCCAGCAAACTCCAGCTATGATGGCATTCAACTTTCTTGATGACTATCGTCTGGATCTCTCGATCCGGAGCTTTCTCGGCGGCCGTTCGCGACTTCAGGATGTGCCCAAGATCGCACAGCTCATTGAGTCTCGCCTCCACCGCTGGTTTGATGAGCGCTGTGTCGAGCCTCGCTTCCAAGAAATCCCCCTGCCCAATATGTGGCCACGCAAGAAAAACACTCGGGGCCCAGAGGACACACATCCGGATAATGCTAGTGCTGGATCTGGAATCATTGTGCCTGGAGTAAACTCTACCACGAAGTCTAAAAGCCGAGATATCCCGAAGGAGGTTCAGGAGGAAGCACGCAAGGAAGTCGAGGCAGAAATGGATGCGCGCAGCTCAGATCTCTCGCAAGATCGAGACACCCTCCGCATGAGGCGAAGACGTGGAGTCGATGAGTAACGAATATTTCCGGCATGGCGCACGTGAGGGGCAGGATTAAAATTACAGATGCTGATAGAAATTTCAACACCGCATAGTTCATTGAAAGATTCGAGCGGGTAAACCCACATACATGAGCTACATCTATGAACCATATGTTTTTCCAAGATGTCCCGCCGCTCAAAGATGCACATCCCGTCGCAGATATATACGACCAGATGTCCAAGCTAGTAGATGCCGCGAGAACTGGACGAAAGGGGCCAAAGGTAGGCATTCCAAGTTATAGCCCCAGCTACCAAAACCACATAGTACGCCATAGTCCAGAATCTAATAACTGGGGACGTTGAAGGAACATCATACGATACCCAGTGCGGGCTAACCGAGCCCCAAAACCGCGGAAGGCCCAGAGCGTTGCACTGTGCGTGAAGCAAGGCCACAGCCAGAAGGCTTTGGGTTCGGAGAAAAAAAAAGGTGGCAAGAGCTCCAAAAACAGACGTGTACACAAATTGAACAACGGAGCGGATGAGAGCCATAGAGACTGGGACCTTGGGATGTGTAATGCGAAACTCATAAAAGTGGTGCACGTGGGCAAGGCCAAAGAGAACGGGCGTTGCAAATATCGTGCGTCCAGGGGAGACTCCAGCAACGATGAAGAGAGGAACTGCCGCGGAGCGGAAAAGCGCTTCCTCGGTAATGGGGCCCTATGGGGAACATCAGTACGTACATCATGAAGTGTTTTTTGTATTAAGAATATCCTATCGAGACACCGACTTACCACTACAAGATTTCTCCGGTTGTGGAGGTTAGTCCAGACCAAAGAAACGACCGAACTATTAATCAAAGCCCTCCACTCGCCATCTATAATGAGAGTCTCGAAAATAGGGCCTGCAAATAGAATCGAGTTCAGCAGTAGGGTTCTAACCGTCTCGGCAATCCCAAGAGGCCAATAGCCCATGAGGGCAAGGGCATCTGAATGGCCATTTGGAGAAGCCTTGGATACGATGACATAGGTGGCAATGTTGCAGGCAATGGTCGAGATTGACACTGCTGCAATACGACCCCTGATGACTTGCGGGTGGTCTCGATTCAGAGTCTGAGACGGCCTGGTGGTTTTTGAGGCATACAAGGGCGCAACATAGGCTATGGTGTAGAGGATCTGTCAGGGTGGAGTGTTAGCGTGAGTGGCAGGAACAAAATGCCAAGAAAAGTGAACATCGACAGCCCAGTTCAGAGTCGCCCAGTTCAGAATCGCCCAGTCGGCCGGTCTGTCTGTGAATTGACGATGTTTGAGAAGCAGGTGAGGAAGAGAAGGTTGGTGCTTCAGTTCGTGCTACCAATGAAAAAGCGGTGGCTGATTTGTGGCTAGGGTGTGGCTGGTGATAAGATTT
>NETT01000016.1:25220-50926 GCA_003449175.1 Ceratocystis smalleyi | reverse complement strand
GGGACAGGGTAAACCAAGCGTACCAGTAAGCCAGATGCTAGCTCTGGTGTCATACCCATGAGCAACATTTTCCCAGACTGAGAACTTCTTATTTTCCCGGCTTGTTTGTTTGTTGGTTTGATTTTAATGTTGGGTATTGTTATGTTTGTTATCTTTGTTTTTCTTCGTTGCGTTAGTCTGCTCCCTTGCAGTCCCAAGCAAGAAGGAAAGGGAGAAGGGAAATGAAATGGAGCCCTACGAGCCAGAATTAGGTAATGCAAGTAAGTGAAGGCAAAGGCAGATGGTTGTAAAATAACAACGAACACTGTCAGGGGCGGCTAGTAGCAGCATCAAGAGTGTAGAAAAAAAGAAAGAAAAAAAAGGCTTGTAGGGATGAACAAACGCAGGTCCCTTTTTCACCTAGGATCCCGCCCTGTCCTCAGTTCAGATAGGAAGAGGGAATACAGAGCATCGCAGCTAGCACAGGTACAGAAAGAGAAACAAAGGAGGGCCTGTATTCCAGGGCCTAGATGCATCAATATGGAGCGCAATGTCAGAGGATATGCAGGTAACCCTGAAAGCACGGGAATTTGGTGGGGTCGGACAGGCTGGGTAAGGCCTAGCTGACGACGAGAAGCCGAAGGGCCAGTTGGAAAGTTACGAAAAGAAAGGAAAAAGAGGACAAAACGGACCAAAAGGTCAAAAAGGCCGCAAAACGACAAAATGTATAGGCATAGACCGTTTGCAGTGAAAGTGAAGATGAACGAAATGGAAAGACCAGAAAACAAGAGCCCAAGGCTTTTTATTTGCCACAAACTTGTATGCTCTTTGTCAACAGTTCCAAATGCTGATTGTGGTGATAGTGACAAGAACAATGGTGCTTTTCAGCGCTTGTAGGAGGACCGTGTATTAGGGTTATGGGCGATACTGTAACCTAAGGGTTGTCAGCCACAGGTGGCACTAAAAGCCAATATAGCTAGCTACAAGTACCCAATCCAAGACCTTCAGTGACGAAGTCTCGCGCCGTATTCATTTTATCATAGCTATATACTACCCCTAGTCGTATATGCAGGCAGGGTGCACAGCCTGGCTGTTGGTGGCTTGCTCTAGCTTCTCTGGACAGTGCTGCGGCGAATCAGGGCTCAGCAGAGCTAATCATCTGAACCTGACCTCGCATGGCTTGTGCTGCACTTCTCCAAGGGTTCTGGAAAATCTTTGCGCGGCTTGCCCGCTTTGCAGGTCACCGGCGAGAGATATGGAACGCAAGAAAGGGAGTAAAGGGAACGGGCATATTGGAGAAACAGCTAGCACTGCTACGGCTAAACGTCTGAAAGGAAGGGACAGCAGGACGGAAAAAGAGCGATTCGACTACTTGACTGATCGACCTATGGTTGCAGATGTAACGGGCCTGCGAACCTTTTTTCCTTTTTCCTTAGACCGCCTTTCTATTGTTGTCTTGCCGCCGGCCGCCGGCCGGTTGTTTGTTTGTTTGTTTGTCTTGCAGAGTGTTGCAAAAGTAAACACACCACCGCATGAGAATATTGGTGCTGGTGCTATTGTTTCTGCTACCAAGAATATCTTTTCTAATATAAATAAACGTCTCGAAGTTCTATGCAAGACCCCATCATATACTAGTATTCTGATGTCATGGTGGCTTTTGGTGCTCTTATACCTCACGCAGAACAAGAACAGCTTTGTCTAATATGAACCCTGAATCGGTATATTATTACTTGCGAACAATCGGGAGAAAACATGTCTTTGTCTATGAACCTGTTTTCAGCCTACAAAGATGTCCAAAGTGGAACCATGCACTTGTCCTGCAGCTAGTTGATTTCGTTTAAGCACAGTTAGGGAAATGGTGCGTGTATTGGTGGTCAAAGAGGCCTGCTATGCCAGGGGATATGAGTGAGAAAATAAAAGGGGATGGCTATCGAGAGGTGTTATGGTGCAAAGTATACGCAGCCGTTTCCTCCACCCCAAAAAGTGCCTTGTACTATGCAGCGGCTAATGCGTGCTACATTCCACATAACAAGCTGCCAAATGTACCTGCATGCTCGTTTTTATCGAACCTGAGACTGCACCTCCATGATGCAAAGTTCAGGGAGAGGCCATGGCTCGGTTTAGTGATAGTGCTATTTGCGAACAGGCACTCAGCTGAGTTCTCGCCAGCTTGCTCTACGCGAAATTTTCGCGTCCTGTCTTTCTCTACCAAGCCGTGGCAAAGCATCCAGAATGCAAAGGTATTTGTTTGCCAGGAACAAAATAGGTGATGTACATTGTCTAAAGGCATTGACGCCTAATATAAACAATATTGATATGCAATAAAGCGTGAGATTACAGAACGAGGCCAAGTAAAATTGAGTTATAGCATAGGGTTAACGTCCTCTTTCTCTCTCTCTCTCTCTCGCTCTCTTTTCAGCCCCTGGTTCATAACTTGGTAATTGCCAAGATGCAGAAAGACCGAAGAAAGAAGACTCCCTGCCCGTTAGTCAGCGGAAAAAGAATTTGTTGTAAAAGGACCACATTTTGCCTTTATCCTTCTCCTTTGTCCGGGGGGTTCTTTCCTTCTTTCTCTCGTCTTGTTGGCAATTGCAAGCTTGCCCAGTAAGACTTGCAGGAGCACGCCGCAATCCTCTGCGATTTACATAAACCAGCCCCACTTTTATACACGACAATTCTTGGTTCTCTATTACACCGCAACTTTTTATCTCTTCCTTGCTTCTCGATGGGCTTGAGAGGGGGATTTTGTGTCTGTGCCTAAGCTCCTAGGTCGCTGGAACCGCTGTCTCCTGCTACCATGTTCTTTTTCTGCTCGTCTTGTCTGCACCCTTGGTACCAAAGTTGACGGTGTTTTTACCAGCCTCCTCTTCTCTGGCTGCAAAAACAGCAACCTGGCTAGGCCGTGGGGAAAATGGGTTTTCAGGTTGTTCTTCTCGCGTGGAAATCAGAGAACAGTCGTGTAATTAATGAGAAAGGCATTATATGAGCGTCGGTAGGGACAGCTTCTTTGCAAGCTATCTTGCTGCTATAAAGGGTAGTTGAGTTTGTCAATACCCTTGGGTATATGCAGGCTTTGTCCCTAGCCTGATAATCACTTGATAATGGCTGGGGAGGTTAAACGACTATCTCACTGCTGCCTTTCCGGGGGGCCCAGGAGAAAGCTTAAGGCTGCAATGCTCCAGAAGGCTGGACGGAATACCTAGCAATAGGGATTGGGGGAGGGGGGGGGGGGCTGCTCTCCAGAAAAAAGAAAGTGGCTTGGTTTCCTTTCTTGATAGTTGGGCTTCTAAAAGGTTGTTTTAACCCGGACATGCTCGTGATCTCTGGATGAAATGTTTTGCTCCTGTTCTTGCTCCTTCTCTCTTCTCTGCACATTTTTGTTTTTGCTTTTAGCTTGCTCGCTATTTGTCCTTCGTTGAGACGCTTTACGACATTCCCTTATATCATTTGCAGGTCGAGATCTTTTGTTGCTCGACGTCCGTTCTTTGGTGTGCTTTGCATGGTCCGTTGCTTTCCCTGTGCTTCCGACCTGCCTGTCAGTCCTTCCCGTGTGATACTCTTCAAAATATCTGTGTTGCACACATTTACAATTGTTTTTTCTTTTTCTTTTTCGGATTCGTTTTCCTTTTATCTTCTCTTTCTCGACGCCGACGGAATCTTCAAATTCAACGACAAAGTTCAAAGACACAGTTCGAATGACATAGCAAACGAAACCTCCAAGCGGCTTTTGCGACAATCTTGTTTTTGTTTGGTGCTTTCATCTCAACTTTGTCGTTCGTTCCGAGTTGTTTTGTCTCAAGACCAATCGAGTTATTTCCCTTTTCTGGCGGATTCTGCTTGGTTCCGTGACCTTGCCTTTCTCTGCCTGCCACTTTGCTCCGGCCAACTTGCTATCCCGAGTAGTTGCCTCGCGCATTGCCATTTTTTGAATACCGTTGGTGGCCATCTTGGTGCTGCTTGGGCTTCCTGCTACTCCGGAAGCATTGCGTTTTACGATAAGGCTGTACGACATCACGCAACTACTAAAACTGGTGCCGGAGGACGGAGTGTCCTTTATGAAAAAACTTCACGACAACTTGATGCTTTAATTTTCTGCTTCCTTTTCTGCTTCTTTTTCTTTTCTTTTCTTGTCACGATATTTTCACGATATTTTCTATTTTCATTATTCCAGCAAAAACAACGACCTTCATTTCTTGCTCTATTTTACGACTTTTTACGCCTTATAAAATATTGTTCATCTGTGAGAATTAATCTCTTATATTTATTTTAGAGCACTTCTTCTATACTCTTCTTTTTTTTTTGTCGGCCTAGGCCCTATCAACTACGCCCTTGTCTTAGCCCGCCGCAATATTCTTTTTTCGGTCTTTTTTTTTCCTGCCGCTCTATTCTCCTTGTGGCGTCACCCTCCGAGATCCCTGGTCTCCCTTTCTATTCTGGCTCATGATCTTGATCTAAGATTAGGACTCATTTTCCTGCTCCCGGACCAACGATAGCCATAGAAGACTATCCCTGTTGACCGGTGTCACGAGCTAGTGCTAGCTTCTTGGTTCGAGCTTCCAATTTTGCACCAATTTCTCGGTCTCTCAAGTAGATGAAAAATATGTCTTCCTCCCATCCCCCCAGAACTCCTTCTCAAGCCCATTCTGGGTCATCTCGTCGTGAGACTTGCTCTTCAGTGTCGTCTTCTTCGCAACTCACACGTGGTATTCGAGTGGTACCGTATTCCCCCCCCAGAGCAGCTGACAGCAATCGAAGTCAGCGATCATCTGTCGCATCGCAATATACCGCTGCGAATTTGGTTGTGGATGACACAAGCAGATTGGAGGCAGACTGCACCTACGATATCGACAGAGAACAAGACTATCGCATCGAAAACACTGACACTGACACTGACATTGACATCGACTGTGACTCTGCATCGATTGGAGAACACATCTCCGACGGGGACGTCCAAAAAAACGACGAGGACGACCTGTTTGGCTATTGGCCGGAGCTGTCTTTTGATTTTTCAGAAGAAACCAGTTCTGAACCTTCTTTGCACCCCATCAGCTTCAGTCAACAAACATCTTTATTGATGGCCGACGAAACCATCATGTCCGATGCCAACAGCACTCAGTCTTCTTTTGGCGGCTTGCAAGCCACAAATAGCAGTCAGGTTTCAGGCTTGTCCGGCACCCAGGTCTCTAAAGCCCCTGGCGCTAACACCAGTGTATACAAATTCTCACACTTGGGTGTTAGTGCAGTCCCAGGGAAGGTTAACTCTGACTCAAGGGACGTGACAGTGCACCACGACGATCCTCCTGCCTCATCTTCCTTTTCTCCTTCCTCATCACTATCGTCGGCTTTTGACCAAAGCCAGTCCAAGTCTAGTTTTTCATCTCAAGCTCGCAGTAGAAGCAGTAGTAGCGTTTCTGGCGATCAAGACGTACGACCTAGTACAGCCCATAAGCGCCGGAACCTTCTCACTGTATCCTCCAACGGCAAGACGTTTTCTTTGACGCCCTTGACACCAGTATCTGGTTCTGGATCTGCTTCTACTTCTATTTCTCCTGCCTCGGCTTCAGCTTCAGTTTCCTCTCCCTTGAGCGCATCTGCTTCTCCCTCGAAGTTGCCATCTTATTCTCGCTCGCAGTACACAAACCCCAGCACTTCTCCAAGGCCGTTGCCTTCAGCGCCGACTACGCCTGTTGTTGTTGGCATTCCCTTTGCGACAGAGGCCGATCTCTCTTCTTCCTCACTTCGAACGGCCTCTGCCTCCATAAACTCGGTGTTTTCATCTTCCTTGTCCTCGTCGAGTTCCAGCACTATCCGACCCGTCTTTGACTCGCCCAGACTGAGCTCTAGCGCTTTCTCATCGTCTACAACCACTTCTCGCGCTCCGTCTTGTCACCGCCACGTATCCGAAGATCCCTTTGTTTCTAGTAACCGGCCCCCTTCGGCTGCCATTTCCTTGGGCTCGCCTGTGCTATCATCTCCGACGTCAAAGCCTGAAAGCCGCCGTTACTCAAGAGACAAACCATCTGGAAACGACCCCGACTTTTCACCTTCCTCCATTACCGTCGTTGATCCTGAGTCCAGCAATCAGCGCATGGTTGGTGGCTTGCGCCAGGTTCCACACAAACCCCAAACTCTGCACACCGACGCTCTTGAACTTTCTTCGCCTACTGTTGCCCGATTTTCTGTGGATGCGCAACCTGCTCTAGCTGATATTGCTGCTTCCAGCTGTCGTGACGCTTACACGACTGACAACAAAACTGCAGCCGCCTATAAAAGATCATCTGTTTCTACCTTGGTAGCAAATCCTACCGAATCATCAACAGCATCTGCGTATCCCGATCTACACGAAAAAGCTTCGTTTCAGTCAGAAACCACACTCTCAGAAACAAGCAATTACAAGATCTACGCTAGGTCAAGCTCTCCTCCGATTCCCGACGTCGAGGACACTCTTAGTCTAGCACCGTCTCTGGACTCAAACACTAACGTTCAGATCCTTGGCCATTCTTCTCCTCCAGAGTCGGTCGCTGCTTCTATTACTGACGATCTCGATTTGACTATATTGTACAGCGACGAAGAAGAAAACTTTGTTGTGCATAACGTTTCCGAACTTGTGCCTTCATCTCCTTCCAATTCACCCCCCCTCTCCCCTTCCACCTCTGCGCGCCTGCAGCCCGAGTTTTCTCAGGAGAGTCTCAGAGTTGCTCCCTTGCGTCCTGATGTTAGAGTCAAGATCACTCCTGCTTCTCGTCCCCTTTCTCCGTCTTCTGATTCTAACGAGACTCTCCGTCACGCACCTTCTGTCGAGTCTCTTAGTAGTGCTTATAGCCTAGAAATTGCACAGTCTCTAATGGCAACACCTGCTGCGCTGTACATTCAACGCGCCTCAGTCCTTAATATTTCTAATCGTTCCGGCACTGCTGCTACATCTGGATCTGCCTCGACATCTACACAGTCTCTTTTAAATCCTGACAAGATGTCTCAACAACATTACAACGAGTCTTGGAATCGCTATTCCACAGCCTCCACCGTTAATGACGAACTTGACCACACCGATATCCCTAATGCTGGGCCATCCCTAATAATCTCGCCTATCCAGGCACACCCCCACAAATGGAGTGACCAGCTTTCGACAGTTATGTCAGAGAGTGAACCTTCTACTACTGTCCCTAATTCACCCGTTTCACGCTCAAATTCCATGGCTTCCTTTGCCAACTCTCATGCCGGCCGCCTAAGCATTGGTCATGCAAGCAGCGTAAACTCGCGCAGAATGCCTAGTATTTCGTCTTCGATTGCTGTAAATCTTGAGAGTGGTGCTGGTAGCAGCTCTTGGTCCCACTCCAGAAGCAATAGTGCTTCTGTTGAGCGCCCTCAACCCACACACCAGCGATCGCCGGTCCTGCAGATTATTCAGCATGTTGATGAACACGGCGATGGACTTGGCGAGCTCAATACTCTCCAGTCTCGACCTTCGCGCACCCGCCTAGGAAGCATTTTCTCCAACATGTCCTCAGACCGTGGCTTACACTCTTCCTCAAGTTCTCGGGGAAACAGCAACCTATCTCCCTCCTCGATTCCTACATGGGCTAGGTAAGTATTCTTGCTATAGGGTAATATTTTGGGGGAACAAGGTCCTAACAAACTTTCATAGACTATACTATGGCAGCGGTGAACGCCGTTTCCTTTCACCAACATCCGAGTGGTCCGAGGCCGGTGATAGCCGACCTGGCTCTCGCCAAAGCTCCGTCGCTGGCCAGAGACCATTGTCTTCTGGGGACCCTATCGAGGCTACACAGACACGTAATACTCATGCCCGGCGATTTAGCATTCGTGCCCAAATTCGCAAGCAAACATCTAGCATTTGGTCACCCCACCTGCGTCAGGATCGTCGTACCATAGTGAACAGATACAGCAGCATGTGGGATCCTCCCTCTGTTGCTTGGTCAAGTGGGAGCGGGATTCTCGGACGTCGTAACATCCAGGTTGTTAGCTTCATTTTGGGATTCGTTTTCCCATTAGGTAAGTTTCTGCCAAACCAAAATCTTAGACTATCTGGTGGTATTCAATTTGCTAACACTGGGCCATTCCTTTCTGTATAGCTTGGATGATAGCCGCTTTCCTCCCCCTTCCTCAGTCTACCTCTTCTTCCAAGGTGATGGAAGAAGGACGCAACCGAAGTGGCGATATTTCAAGCATCAATGAGCCCATTGTTCCTTCGCAACCGCAATTTGATGAAGCGCATCATCTGCGGATGCTAGAGGCTGCTCGATGGTGGCGCCGATTGAACCGGTACATGTCTGCTGTTGGCATATTGGTCATCGGTGCTGTAATTGCCTTGATCGTAATTGGCGTCAAGCCATGAGACGAGCTTTCCGCACTATCTATGCTTTGACCATCTTCTTGTCATTATTTGTTATATATACGCCCCACGAACGACATTGTTTCTATTTCATCGCTTCTTATGCGCACGCATGGAATCTTGCGCGTATATGTGCTGCGGTTTGTACGACTACTACTATTTCTAATTTTTTTGTTCATTTCTTTTTTCGGTTGAATCTACTTCACGTCTTATTTATCCCCTGTTGGGGACTAGCTTTTTCTATACACTAAAAGCTTTTCTTTTAGATATCATAGTTTCCATCAACGATCTCGCGGTACAGAATCCGAGTCTTGATTTTGATTTGTTTTCTTGTTTCTTATTCCCCTCCCCCCCCCGCCCCCCATTCATGTCAAATGACAAGCACATAGCATTTAGCATAGCGTTATATTTATCTTGGATTCAACCGCGAACAATACACTATGGAATCTCCTTTACTTGTCTGGACTGGGCTATATTGAGTTGTAAATGGTTAGCATTTTGAAATTCCTTAACCACGCTCCTTGATTTTTAAGTACCTATGTTGTAGGTGTTGATACCATGGCCACACTACAAGTCCTAGTCAAGTAATCTAATCCTTCTTTGCACTCTTTTGCTTGGCTTCAATCTCAGCCTTGATCTCTTCTACCATTTCCGTCATATCCTTCTCAATGTTGTCCGCAACACCAAGAACGGGGTGGGTTGATGAGACGCTATCGGTGCTAGCGTTTCTTGAAAGACTTGGACGTGGGCCGAAGAAGCGACCCTTGGCTTGTCGGATCTCAAGCTGCTTGCGTAGGAAGCCCTTGGCTGGGGACGCAAAGAAGACCATGACTAGCTGCACACCGACAATGGCAAAGTAGTGCAGACGGCGCCAGACCTCCCATGAATCGCGGAATGAGAGTACGAGAAAAGGAACAACGACAAAAGAGAATATGAGCTGAGTCGCAATAGGACAGATAAGATCATATATCTTTTTGTTCGGCGTTGGCTTGCCGGTATGGGGATCTAGGAAGAAAGGCCGGACATAGCGACGGAAATCTAAGTTTGTTAGAAAGGGTTATTCTGTATGCTTCAGCGATACAAGTTGCAGATGAACCTACTCTTTGCTGATGTCTGGATGAAGCTTGCTAGAATAAAGCTCATGTAATACCCGGGATGGAAACCGTGCCAGAAAGCACTGGTACCGAAAGTCATCAAACTAGCACGGAACCCGGGCTTTTTGCCGCGGGGTGTAACGCGGAGATAAATATAGTTGCGGAGCCAGTTGCTGGTATTCATGTTCCAGCCGCCCAGGTAAGCTCGTGGGTTCTGTGCGGTCTCAACAGCCAAGGGATCGATGTTTTGGAGTCGGTTCCATGAGATTTTGCCAGTGACCGGATCAGCGCCATTATAGCCAATGCCAGCCAGAATACAGGCTCCCTCAGTTAAAGTCCAAACACCATAGTACTTGGTACGGGCAGCTACACCAACTAGGTACATGACCAAGATGCGTTTGAAGAAGCCATACTGTAAGAAGGAATCTTCTAGCAGAGCCCCTGGGTAGTACACACCACTTAGGAATACAAAGGCACCAATCCAAAGAAGGCCGGTAATTGCTTTGGCAGTGGCAGGCCCTCCGCTGCGGGGAATTCTCCTCTGCTTGCGAACAGGAGGGCGCTTCGCGGGCTCAACAGTGGTGGGAACGTCAAACATGGTGGTGTCGATCCACTGGCGATATTCCGAGTAGTCAAAGGCCGGGCCGGCGAACAGCGACGGGAAAAAGAGGACATAGCCGGCGTAGTCAATCAAAGGTGGGAGCTCCTTGAGCATGTGATCACGCTGGAAGTCAGATAGTTGATCATCGGGGAGAAGACCGTCAGCAACATTCCAGCAGAAGGCATTGAGTTTCATGACCAAAACCATTTGGGCTCCGGTAACATCAACGACCGACGGCTCATTAATGATTTGGCGCAGAATGTGATTGTAGGAAAGATGTCCCATCAAGAAGGCAAAGCCTATCCATGGCATAAAGGGACTGCCACGGAGGAAATAGGCGATTAGGTAGGCTCCGATAGAACTGATAGCAAGGGTTTGAACACCATCCCAGAGATCAAAAAGACCAACGAGATAGAATATAGAGACACTTGGATTACCTGTCAGTATGGCTAGTGATCAAGTGATGTGACGGTAGCTAGGCATTGACCTACCTGATGATGAAGCCATTCTTCCAGCCGGGTTTGCTATCAGGTATTCTCTTCAAAAGACCGCAGAGAGGATAAGAAAGAAGAAAGGAGAAGATGAGCTTTACTGCAGAGACGAGAAGAAAACGCAGGTCAGCTACGCAGGAAGTAGAAGTGCCATGACGAAGGGGATAGTGGGTAGGATAAACGAACACTCATCCGAGGAAGCTCCGATAGCAGGCGCAATCTGCCGAAATGCTGAACGAGAAAACAGTTAGTAGCCCGATAAGGGACCTGCAGAGCGGAAACAGGATATTATTTACGTTTATCAACAAGTTCGAGCATGCCAGGCGAAACGAAGCGAGGCGAGGACACAAGGCCAGAGAGGAGGGAGCTATTCGGGGCTAGAGAAAAGGGCAACAGAGCATATGTCTTGGGCCTGGCAAATGGAGGTTGGCGATAGGATAGGAGTAGCAAAGAAGAAGAGAAGGACAGGAGGAAGAATCAGAGGGAGAGAGGAGAAAGAGCCCAAGAAGATGCAAAGAAATCCAACCAAGAAAAGATCCTACCTCAGACTGCAGCTTTCGTCTGAGGATGTTGAAATTTGGTGGGACTTGAAATATTATGTAAGCCGGCTTTCAACAAAAGAGGGCCGAGCCGAGACTGAGTCTGGAAGAACGAACAGGACTGGAAGTATATTTTCCAACGCCGAAAAGAAAATGACGCGCAATGGGATGTTGGGCCGATTTCACGAGGAGTAGGTGGTGTCGAGGTTGAAGACTTGGGAAATGGCTTTGACATGCAACGCCATTACAGGCAAAGAAGAGGGGGAGATCAGCCCAAGCAGGTCATTCTTGAAGTCGTCAACGCTTGCTTGGCTCACGGTATAAGCTTAATTTTGTTGAGGACAGAGCCTGGCTGATCCGCTCACAACAAACCGGCCCCCCGCCTCCTCTTTGCCTGTAATGGCTTTGCATGTGAAAGCTATTCCCAAGTCTTCAACACCACACCTGATTCCAGTAAAACCATTGGAGATGCCCGGCATTAGATGGGATAAGTTAATTCTCTAGTTAAAATGTGCTTGGCTTGAAAAATTCCGCTCAACCAAGGCCATTTGATCTACTTGTGGCCAGACCTATCTCATCAACTCTAGATACCTGATCCCTCCACAGAAAAAAAATCTTGCTACTCCATCATCTGGTACATGTATTTTCACTTCATCACTTGTGATACAACAGCCGCTAAGCGCGTTCCGACCAATGTGAAACAAAATCAATTCGTGTTTTGGCGCAGTCTAGGGTCCAAAAGAGTCGTGTTCCGACAACCAGCAATACCTATTAGTTCAAGGTGCCAATCTAGTCTTGGATCTTCATCAATTCATCATACACGCTGTTGTTTAGGCTGAAAGGGCAACTTAGTTGGGCGCTTTCTCGAGCCGAGATTTCGAGCTCATGAGTTGGCATCGCGGGTGCTCTGAGAGCTGGCGCTCATGGTGGCGCGAGATGTGGGCAGTGTCATTTTGCTGGCAGAACTCTGGCGGACACGGGCCCATGCGTACACTAGACCAGCGACAAAGCCCAAAAAGATGGCCGTAACACTGCCAAAAGTGACGGGGGCGGCGAAAAAGACTAGACCGGCGATGGCGATCGGCAGCTTGTTCAGGGCACCGACCATGGAGTACGTAGTCGACGAAGTAACACGGATGCACCAGGCCGAGCAGTACGAGATTAGGATAGCACAAAGGCCAGAGTAAACCATGCCGATCATGAGGCTGTTGCGGCTCTCGACAGGGAAGTTCTTGGCAAGGTTCTCGCTCGACCAGTCCTCAACAAGGAGAGACATGACCACCAGTACGGGGATGGTGAGGAAGTTGTTGTAGAACATGGCTAATTAGAGCAACGAAAAAAGGTTTCAACAGTCAGCAACCAGTCAAATGGTATGAGCCCTCATAGCTAGCTGCAGGTCCATGGAGCGCAAATACTTGTTTGGGGAGGGGGGGAGGGGAATACTCACTGTCCCAGTCTTTGAAGTTCATGGTCTTGATAACCTTCTTCATAGCAAGAACGTACATGGCAGTGCAGAATACGTTCATAGTCATCCAGGCATAGCCGGCATTTAACGTGGCCATGGCATCAACAGCCGAGGCGTCGACAGCTTCACCACTGATGGCGTGCTGAATATCAGCCCAAGCCGCAACAATGGATGACAGGACCATCAGTCCAAAAGAAAGCAGAGTCAGAGGAGTAACATTTCCGCCAAACCAAAGGACCTCACCATAGGCAATTACAATAATTGTCAGGTTTTTGAAAATAGTGTAGACGGGAACCGAGAGGAACTGCAAAGCTTTGATGCCGGTGTAGATCATGCCAACAAGCAGCATGGAGATGGGAAACCCTATACGGGAGACAAGAGCGGTTAGCGATAGGAGCAACAGTTGGTTGGACTAGAGCAGGCCCGGGTAGTGCTCAGGCAGAATCTTGTCCCGGGTCGAGTGTATTCAAGAGACAGACAGGCATCTAGAGGTTAACTTACATCTCTTCGCCTTGGATTGATCATAGGGTGCGAGATCCTTAATGACACCGGCTTCCTTGAGGCCGTAGATAGTGCCACTGCAAACAATGGATTGGACAGCCAGGTAAAACAAATTCAGGTTCCAAGAGCTGCCGGACACGACATATTTGTTTACTACTGTCATCGAGATAGAAGCAAAGCAGTAGGCCACGATGGAAATGCCAGGACTGTTGCTGATGCGTGTCAAGTCGACGCCATTGTTTTGGCGGGCAGAAGAGCGTCCGGAGATGAAGCCGTCACGCTCTCCGTAGCCGGACGATCGCATCTCGTAGTCTTCGTTCTTTTTATCAGACATTTCGAAGATGGTAAATGGTGCCAAGGGCGGATAGAAAAAGGATGAGAAGTGTCGTTATCGTTTTAGCAGGAAAAGTCCAAGTTCTTGCTATCTGGAAAGAAGGAGAAAAAAAAGAGGTAGGGGAGGTTGAGCAGTTCACCCTGGAAATGGACGAGACGTGAAGTAAATAAAAAAAGAATAGTTAATAGTAATAATAAATGAGAGTTGATGGGTAGAATGTATTAGAACGAACAAAGCGAGCGGACAAGGCCAAATAGGACTCTACAAAAAAGCAGTAGCAGAAGAGGGTTGGTGAGAAGAGAAGGGAGCAAAAAAGAGAACCAAGAAGACCCAAGCTGCCGAGGAGAAGTAATCGGAAAGAAATCCACGGAGAATCTCTTTTTTGGTTGCTTTTCAAAAGGCAAATTACAACGGGGGGGGGGGCGATGATGGGAAGAAGGAGAAATCAAGCCAAAGGAGATGACAAGGAACTTCCTCATTAACAACGGAGAACACGTACAGCAAAACTGAGTTTGTCTGATCTTGAGAAAGGAAGAAAGAAACAGCAACAGGCGGGTGGGAAGCACCAGCCAGCCCTAGGGATGTGCTGATTGCTATCTATAGATAGTCTGTTAGTGCACGGTGCCAGGTCCACCTGAAAACACTAACAGTGGAGACCAGCGTACAGGCAGGCGGCCAAACTTTATCAGCCCCTTTTTCACCTTCATACTTTGACATTTTGGCATTTTGGCACTTTAAGGCAATTGGACAGGCGATATTACAGCGCAGGCTGGCTGCAATGACCTGCATAAATTCTACCAATGAGGGGTGAGCAATTATAGTCGACCGGTGTTTGTATTGCCTTGATCGTCCGTTAATTATAGAGCAATATCTGGCTGGCTATTTCCTCAACGCATGGCTTGGTTTCAGCATCGCATTTCTCAATTTATCAGCCTCTTTGTTAGAGTTTCACAGATGGATGGAGCTTGAGAAAGAAGTTTTCCTTTTCATTTCCACAGCTACAACCCTGCTAGTCTGCTTGTCCAATCCAAGTAGTGTGCTCTCCCTGGCTAGTATCGATAAGCCGTGCAGGGCCTCCTTCCTCTGTCTGTCGTAAGCTAGGGCTTGCTTCTTTTCTGTTTGTTGTTGTTTGCTCGACTAGTACTATTTTGGATGCCCCTGATCTTCTTTTAGATGGACATATATTAGATGTCTTAGTCTGCCATGTCAACGTCGTTGTTGTCAATGCTGTTGTTAGCGGTATTGGTGTTACTATTGTCATGGTCGTGGCTGTTGTCGTTGTCGTTGTCGTTATCATGGTCGTGCTCGTGGCTGTTTTCTATGGACACCGGCCGTAGTAGTGTCTCTTTACCGAAAGCTTCACTGTCCCTGATTTCTTGTTCTGACAGTCCACAATCTGGTGCTAAAGGGTAGTTTAGGTGTTTCCAGTCTTCCAGCTCTTCAGTAACCGACCGTAGCCTGTCTCTGATACTCTCGATTGCATAGCTGCCCAATAGCAGCCGAAGCGGTGGATAGGAACAGTGCGCCAGCTGCCAGATCAGCTCCGCACATTTAATGGCACTAGTAGGCTGCTTATCGCCTAGCCATTGAAACATTCTTTTAGCGTGCAACGCTGGAGATGTGTTGGTTGAATAGGGCTCGCTAGTCTGCGTGATGAGAAAATGGCCCCAGCTTGGCAGCGGATTGTCCTCTGTATTTGTATCGTTATCATCTCGCCGTACTAGCCCGGGCTCAACGAGAGTGGCTTTGACGTTGAACGGATCAGTTTCGTATAGCATAGCTTCTATCAACCCTTCCACCGCATACTTGGTAGCACAAAACGGCCCAAGGCCAGGGACACCCAGCGCACCAGCCGTGGAACTGAAGATTAGATAACGACCACCATTTTGTTGTCTAAAATATGGCAAAGACTCTTGGATAATGTGTACAGCACCCATAAAGTTCGTTTCAAACTGGTTGCGTATCTCATGTTCGTCTTGATCTTCGCATGCGCCGATAACCCCGTATCCCGAGCAGTTTGCAATAACATCAACTCGGCCAAAGTGGTCCAGTGTGTTTTGTATGACCTGGGCAACTGATTCGCGTGCTCTAACATCACAAAGAGCACCGAGGCAGTTTCTGGGCTGGTCCATCATGACTTCGGGAGTTGTTTCGAATCTTTTGCCAACTGTAGTTACCTTGTCGCCGTGTGCAAGAGCCGTCTTCACTACGGACCGGCCCATGTGGCCAGTGCCTCCGAAAACCTAAGTCGCCATGTTAGCTCAGAACCACGGGTAGATTAACGATATTACTACTATGGGGATGCAGCAAGCATACAATCCACACAAGCTCTTTCTTGGGCCCATCTGGCTGCGGAGGGTCACAGCTTGCAGGTAACTGAAGCTTGGAACGCGATGGCAAGTCGCTGCTGCCCGCAGTAATATCCGGTGATGCTTCGGTGGAGGCTTCCATTTTGGCAAAGAGTTTTCTGGGAATCAAGGAAAAAGGTAGTAATGGTTTATTACCAGTTGATTCCAAAAAACTTCTCGCTTTCAATTTCAGGAAATGAGGCAACCCTAAGTGACCCTTAACTATTAGAGGACGGACAACGACATCTTGGAGTGTGGTTACATTACATAGGGCTTCCCCGGCGCGCTCCGTAGAAGACCGGAGTAAGGCCAATGCGAACAACACGGCTAAATAGGCCGTTGGTTTGGAAATGACCCCCGTTACTGAGCTCGTAGAGGCTGGGAACAAGAAACAGACAGTTCCTACAGCGGAGCAAGTGGAAGCTAACTCATGCGCAGAACAAGCTGAGAAAAAGGACAAGACGCCGCAAGAAAAAACATACAGAAAAAGAAACAAAGCATAGAGGAACGATCGCTGAGCGAGAGTGTAGCCTCGATATGCTACACAGCCTCATAGTCATACAGAAGCAACAGACGGAACTAAGAGGGATCGGATGTCTCCCGACTGGGAAAACCACCAAGCTATGCCAATGGGCCAGGGGTTTTATAGGGGGAAGGACTGCCTGCATGCACTTGGAACAAGGTTGGACAATGACTTGAGTAGGAGGTTCCCTCATAAAGACTGACCGGTCTTGTCAATATTCTCTGTGCTATTCACGGCCCCAGTCTGTCAGGAAATTCCCTTTTCTGGAATGTACAAACGATGAAGTACTGGTGGCTAGCGGTCAGTCCTTCAAGAACAACTGCCAGAACATCGAAAGAATGATGAAGATGAAGATATCATGGACATCACAGAACGGGTTGGATCCTGGCCTAGGAAATTCAGCCTTCCTAGATCTCACAATGCAAATGGGATGCTTACATCACGTAGCAGACTTTCCATCAATCGAGCTCTTATGAGAGGATGATAAAAGAAGGGACTATACGCTAGCATGAACCGAATGAAGAGTACACTCTGTGAAGACTGCAATATAGCCTAGTCGTGGTACGATTATACAAAATGCTTCCTAACAAGATGGAAATGCACACGGTGCTAAGGCCAAAAGCCACGGGACCAAGCATACCTTTCCGAAAGAGGCCCAACAAAGGAAAGGCGGAGAGGCACAAGTAGGACGTGGACATGGCCCCCTGGGAACGCTTATAGCCTATTCCGACTGTCCAAAAAATGCGAATGGAAATCAAGGAGTAGGATGGGCCATTATCACAGACAGAGCTACCCTAGGGACAATAAACATAGCTCCAGGCAAATGGATGGAGGTGGCAGATGCAAAAGCGTACAGAGCCTAGAGTCCGCAAAGCGGGCTGTAACACACACAGACGCCGAGGGATTCATATGGGCCTGGGGGGAAATGAGCGCCCCGACGTGCCGACAAAACCGGGAGTGCCACGAAACGAATCCGAAAGCCCACATTAGCCTAGCCGGAGCGTAGAGGAGGAGGAGAAATCAACTACACATAACGTACGAAAAGTGACAGAGATAGTAGGAAGGATACTGCCCACGTAAAGGCGCCCATCCACTGAGCACGCCTCCCCTTCTGTGTGTAACTACAAGGGCCCTGTCAGGATAAAACTGGGACAAATCCCGGTATCCAAGACGGGACGTAGAAACTTAGATTATTAGTATCATGACTTCTTCAATCACAGATGCCCATGCGAGTGCATGTACTGTAGCTCGCAAGAAAAGAATGAGGTCGTTGGTGAATGCGAAGACTGCAGAGACTGTGGAGACAGGTTTTCTGATAGGCTACTACAAAACACAAAAGCAACAAAATACGTAGCTGGTGTAATACATCGGAGTCTCGAGCACTTCCAGCAGAGTCTGCACCAACACATAACACCCCCTCGTGTGAGAAGATGAAAACAAACAGAGGTAGCAGAAGGGGAACGGAGAAAAGCGAGCTGACGAGAGGGAGCCGGCGTGAGGGGAGAGCACAAAAAGAGAACAGACGCGGAAGGAGATACCGAAGAGCCTCGGAGGGGGGGGTTTGGGTGTCCTTTCCCCTCGGGATTGGGGGCTGCTTTAAAACGCGACAACTATGCTGAACAAAGGACAAAACTGACGTACTGCGCGGGGGCCAATACTGTTAACCTACTCTATAGACGGGGCGGGGCGCCACACACCAAAAAATAACATCAGACAGTCAATCTTGGGAACCTTGCCCAGCAGGGAAACCCTCGGACAACGTCTGGTGAAAAATCCTCCTGACTGCAAAGCCGGACCCTAAAATGCCATATGCTCACCTGCAACAACAGCTGACTGCCCAAGAGTGGTCTCGGAAGACGACGTCATAATATTACCCAAGCTGCTTCTATCCAGAACATGCCGTTGTGTTGCTGTGTCAAACAAGTAGGTATAGTTTAGATGAAACAGGCAAGTAAGTAATGGCGATAACTGATTCGTGTAGTCGCTATTAACCAGAGGTTTTGCCAGAAGCATCATGTTGTCGCTATTTTTTTTGATTTTTGATGTTCTTGTATATAACAACCCTAGGTATTGTAAATATTTTACACAAATGTCCTGCGTTTGACGACCTCCAGACGTTCTGCACAATCTGCGCAATATTACCACCTACAGGTCTATTTGGTTGGAACAAGAAACTCCTTCACATATCCTTGACGAAATGGATTGCTTTCTAGTTCAACGTCTCGATTGAGCGCTGTCCACTTGGGTTCGTCTTTGAACAATCTCATGGCATGGACATACTACCGGCCTTTTTAATATCAATGCTTTCAATATGAAGAAGGTTGGATCGGAGTTGGTAGACTTACGTTGGACTCATCGGTGGTGAAGCGGTGGTAGATACCAGCGGGGAGAATAATAAGGTCATCCTGTGGTGAAAGCTGCTGGTTAGTTGGGGAGCTTGTAGTCTCGCTGCGTAATTCCTGTTGCATATTTTCGCTTGTTACCTTTTCAAGGAGAATTCGAACCCACTCATCACCGCAGTTACGGACATCGAAATATCCCTGGCCACCACGGATGTAGCGGATTTCTTCGTCTTCATGAAGATGCTCGAGGAAGAAGGTCTTGACCTTTTCCTCATACACAGAACCCATCTTCTCGGGCGACACAAACACCTCGTCGCGATTCTTGTAGTTGCGCTCAAGCGCCAGGCTGTTCACCTTGTCTATGCTGTCGTAATGGTAGTAAAGCACACCAAGGGCCGCCAGGTCCTCAACACTTACGGCCTTGCCGGAGTCATGAGGCAAACGCTGGTCTCCCTGTATACTTGTTAGCAAATCTTGACTTATTCCGGACATGAGCGGGTGCAGAGCATTACTTGGACGTTGTCATAAATATAGGCCTTCATTTTGGGTCAAGTATGTGACGGGGATACTAATGTTGGCGGCGACATGTAAGGAGAAGCAGGATGTTTGTTCGGGCTTAGTATGATGGAGCGCTGCTTTTGGTCACACAAACTGAATATAAAAATCCTAAGCCAGCCGTCAAATAAAGCGCGGGGTTTTGTGAGCCAACGTGACGTGACGCTTTTTTAGTGCCCAGTGACGCAAAACATGGTCATGTAACTAATTATGCACCACAGCATTTTCTATTATTAATAAAAACATACACTAAATATGTGCACCCCTCTGCAATTGTTCCAAGTTGCGAGATTTAAAATACATGGGGTAGATTTTTCGTCGTAAAGGAAACACATGGAAATATAGCTATGATTGGGTCACTGTAGCTAACCAGGCCTACAGTGCTGTCAAGAATAAATAAATGAATGTATCGACTCGCTTTTTACGCCATAACACTCCCATAACGCCAATGCAATGAAACAAATGAAGAGACGCTGACAGGGCTGCATGCCTTGGTGATAACTGATATGGAGAATCCTATTTGTATTCTCCATGTAATCATATCTCGCCAGAAGGAAGACATAGGGTTGAATATCACCAAGAACAACCGTCACTCTTAAAATACTTCCCTCCCAGCAATTTCAGGACGTGCTCCTGGTAAAGCATCACCAATATTCCCAGTGGGCGGTTGCTCAGTCTCTGCTTCATTGTCGTTTACAGGAGCAGGTCTACCGTCAAAAATGCGACACCAAAAGGCAGGAGGGTCCAATGGTCGTTGGCCATGGTGAAGAGGAGGATACAAGTCATTAAAAAAGTACCATACGTGGCCGATGACAACTCCAATGATTTCGTCCTTGGGGACTCGTCCATGGACAACAAGACTAAACAGCATGAGTACCCAGGGTAAATAGGGCGCAGTGAAAACCATGACACCTAGGAAGCTCAGCCTAGTGTTAGGATTACGTCGTGACCATATGTAGACGAGAGTTGAGGACAGAGGATGGCCTAAGAAAGGCATGGAAATAACCGGCGCCATGGCAATCAGACTCGCCATGACACAGAAAAGCAGCCATGCAAAGTGTGCAGGAGAGCGACCTGACGATTCTTCGAGCAAGCGCGAGTACCTCTGCAGAAAGTACACGTTGAAGATGAGGTCGAGAGAAAAGGGCCCAAAGTAGATGAAGGAGGATACTAGTCGCCAGTACTACATGTTGAATGTTAATGTTAGATTGATGTGATCTGCCACTGTAGTATCCAGTTTACTAATGGGATGGGGAGGAGGGGGAAGCACCAGCCGGGGTGGTGAACTAGCCGAGAAGTGCAGGACAAATCGACAAATCGACAGCATATGTAGGCTGGAAGGAATAAGTAGTGCGGCATGATCTCTTCGGACTTGAGATCTCGAGAAAGAAAAGGATGGGGGACACACCTGGTGTTTATAAAATACTGCCCGATAACTGTAGAACAATTGGAAGGGCGATACTACGCCAAACTGCACTAGGGCGCTTGTGAGAAAGGTGGCCGTTGTCCACCATCGAGTACAGGTTGGGGTATTCCAAAACCACTCCTCAAGAGGGAATTGGCCCTCGCCACCCATGGCCTGATCCATGATCAATAGACCGAGTGTAGGTTGACAGAAAGCAGGTAGCAGGTAGTTCAGTGAGTTCGTGATTGGCGACTAGAATACAGAGAGAGTCGAGGAGATGGTGGATAATATATGCTGGAATCGTAGGCTTCGGCAGATCTGTCCAGATTTGAGGTCTAAGTATATCGTGTATAGGCGGCTATTCACGACAGATGCAGGTCGCGATAGATTTTGCTCCAATATCTCAAATAAAAGAAGGAAGCCACGCAAGCTTTGTCTCTGGAAAACCAGTTGGAAATAGTGAATGATGACGAGGTAGTCGGGACCTTAACCTGACGTAAGATTTGGAGGGTTCGATTTTTGGCTATGTTAGTTTCTAGCTCATGAGCTGGCAGCTGGCAGGCACTGGCAGGCCTTTCTGGGGCTGTCTGAAACAGAATGATGTCTAAGCTTTAGTGGACTTTTTATTAGAGCTTCTTTTGCTTAGGGTGGTTAAGCACTGAAGTAGCTGGGATAAAGTCGAGTACCAGTGCTATCAGCCCCCCCCTCCGATTGAGCTCAAGGCTTTGTTCTTGTCTTTTCCTGCATTCGCGATGTGCGTGCATGGTTGCTATGTGCTTTGTTTTGTTTTTTTTTTTTTTTTTGCACCTCATTTGTATCGACAATACTGGTACCTTTTCCATAGTGTCCATGACGAGCTATTAGTCTACGGTCTCTTTTTTATTTTTAACGTCGTGATAGTACCGCTTTGCGATTTCCATATTCTTTATATTTAATTTTCCTCCTTTATTTCTTCTAATTGCGCCTTTTTCTCCTTGTCCAATCTCTACAGTTACGGCCAATGTCGCACTATTTGTCGTGCAACGCTTAAATACTTGCGACAATCCTCGATAGAGCAGTTTACTTAGCGCGTCGCGTCCAACCCAGGGCGTTTTTAGCATTGCTGCAAAACGAGTCCTGCTGCGTTTGCGTCTTGCCTCTAGCGACCGAATACCGACTGCTAAAATTCTCCGACTTCAAAGCTACGCTCATTGGATCTATCTCGTGTATTGCTCATCCAAGCAACGCTTTCAAAAACGACAATGCCTAGATTATCTACTACCACAAGGGTATCGAAGCCGCGGAGGGAAAGTCGTGACATACAGCGTGAGTATTGCTCATGATTTCGCTCCTAGTTATGGGAATTGTGAAGAACTACCAAGACTAACTGTGGGCGAATAGCTGGCGATCCCGTACCGTATCGAGCAAGGCGTCGTTATCGTCCCGGTACTGTTGCGCTTCGAGAAATCAGAGAATACCAGAGCAGTACGAAATTGCTGATACAAAAGCTGCCCTTTTCTCGATTGGTTAGTCTTGACCGCAATGGTTTTGCTCTGTGAATAAGCCCTTGTACAGCACAAGACAGATGAACTGACAGTCATGCTTTTTCTTTTCAGGTCCGAGAAATTGCGCTCCGATACAGGCCGGAAGATGAAGAAATGAGATGGCAATCACAAGCTATCATGGCTCTACAAGAAGCTGCCGAAGCGTTCCTTGTCCATTTGTTCGAAGATACCAATCTCTGCGCCATACATGCCAAGCGAGTCACCATCATGCAAAAAGACATCCAATTAGCCCGCCGAATCCGTGGTGTTTGGGGTGGACTAGGCTAACGGAGATGTGTTCCTGTATTGAGATGTTTCGTTGTTGTCTGGGCAGTTGGCATAGTACGGCGTTTTTTGTTCATTCGGCGGGGCTATATTGTATTTTCGCTTGTCGGCCTGGTATAGGCGTTATGCGTTCCTATGTTTTATGTCTGTTTCCCCCCCCCCCCCCCACGATAGAGGCTGCATCCGCTAGCATCAGGATAGATTTGACTTGCTCGTACCTTTCATTGAGTTAGCGGACCTTTGGGAGAGATCACTATATCTCCAGTAGTATTGATCTGGTGGTGTTGGGCGTGAATCATTTATAAAGGTGTTGTTTGTTGTTGCTTGAGGATCGGATATGGGAGCTTGGCGATGGATTTTTCGGATAGACTAGCATCCGTCATTCATGCCAGGCAGGAAAGATAGCCATAACTCGCCGTTTGCGTCTGTGTCTTTGTAGCTTGACGCCATTGTGGCGTTCGAGACTGTAAAGCCACACGTGGTTTTGCGACAAGCGCTGCAAAGTGTTAGCATGTACTTAGACCACATTATATTCTCAGCTGAATCTTCCGCACTCTGCATTTACTTCTTTCTCATATATACACGCGAGGTTCTTTTTTCTTTCTAACTAGATAGTTGCTCACGTACGTCATCCTTCGGCACTTATTCTTTTGGCACTCGATTCTTTCGTCAAATTATACAAGATGCTGTCCTCCTGGCTTCCCCGCCGTCTAGTTCTTCGCCCCAGCATGGCTCTTTGCTTAGGTTCCGTATGTGCCTACAACGCACGACAGAGCTTTCGAATGGATGCAATCCCAAGCATGAACAATGCAGGGCTAGGAACTCAGAGACATGCACACATTTCTTCACGAAGGGAGCTTTCCACTAAGGCGGAGACCATGAGCCAGATTTCCAGCGGCTGTGTCACAGGTACGTACGTCTGTGACATCTGCACTAATCAGATCTCTACCACTAGTCATTTAAGTTTCTTTGTCGATGGAAAGATGCTAATTAACTTGTCCAATAGGACTCCTGGCTGGAGTTGCTGTCTCTATGATCTCCAAAGTCATTATATTTATAGCCGGGGCCGTCGCTTCTGGTATGGTTGTAAGTGGAATAAGCACGTCTAGAACCCAACACATGACCAGCTCTCTCATGCTTACTGTTTTAACACTATGATGTAGATCGCCTACCGTCTCGGCTTAAACCCTCTCCGCCATCTCAAGGTGCCGGAGCGTTATAAGCTTCAACAACTGGCGCCCCGTATGATGAACAGACTTCCTTTCAAGGCCGCTTTTAGTGCTACGTTTGTTCTTGCTGCTTTTGCGCGCATCTAGTTGAATAATGAAGGCAAAAAATGGCCACCGTCATTTGAGTACGCTGTGTATTGATGTTGTGCGTTGTATGCATGTACAGACGTGCAATTCTGCACGAGCCGCACGTTTGACATGCCATGATAGAACTAAACCATTGGAGCAGTTTCTCTCTTTAACCACTCTAACGCAATGGGGTCATTTTCGAAACGTTCTCTCATCTTTTCGTAGATATCCGCATGCGACTCGTTGATCCACGACTTTTCAGTCTCGGTTAATAGACCTATATCGATCAACTTGCGGCAGTAAGGGACCATAGTTACATGCTCGAATCCGAGATATGGCTTGTCGCCAAATGAGTGTTTGGTCTTGACTTCTCGAACAATGGCCATGTTCTCGATTCGAATACCAAATGAACCATCCTCGTAATATCCAGGCTCGTTGGAAATAACATTTCCAGGTGCAAGTGGAACTTCGGCATACTGAACACGGGTACCAATACCAATTGGACCTTCGTGAACGTTCAAGTAGGAGCCAACACCGTGGCCTGTTCCATGTCTGTAGTCTAGGCCCTCTTTCTATAAAGGAGTCAATGGACGGAACCGATGTTGGGAAGTGAATGTAAGAGACTCACCCATAAGAACTGGCGAGCCATTGCATCCAAGGCAAAGCCAGACGTGCCTTTGGGAAATATGGCCGTATCCAAGGCAATGTTGCCTTTGAGGACCAGGGTATAGGCCCTCTTTTCGAAGTCGGTTGGCACGCCAAAGTGAAGGGTACGAGTGGTATCGGTGGTGCCATCTAGATATTGGGCTCCGGAGTCACAGAGATATATGGCATTGGGATCGATTACAGCACAGTTGTTACGCTGAGGGGAGTAGTGAATGACGGCACCGCTGATTGGCATAGATGTTAGTATATATACAACCAAGCGAATACGAGTGATGCTGTTTCCAGTGGCATGTGAACTTACTTGGGACCAGTGGAGGATATAGTGTCAAATGATAAGCCAACAAACATATCCTGTTTCTTCCGAAATTCCTCTAGTTTGTCTGCTGCGGTGACTTCGTCGATGGTGCTGTGTTTGACAGTAAGCTCATGCTCTAGCCAGGCGAAATACCCAATTAAAGCAGCGCCATCTCTGATGTGACACTGACGCATGCCGTCTAGCTCCGTAGGGTTTTTAATAGCCTTAGCATCACCAACAGGGCTCCTAATTTCATCTACATTCTGACCCCCACCAAGAGCGAGTTTCAAGGCCCAGGATGCTTTGTTACAGATTAGGTAGTTTAAAGGCGTAGCCGAAGGGTCAGAATCTGAGCCGGCCTCAGACTGAGAGGCAAGCTTGGCACAATCAAGGAAGAAAGAGTCGTAGGCCTTTACTTGAACATTCGATTTTTCAAGTCCCGGGCGCACGTCTGTGGAAAGCCTTGCCTCGTCGACATACAAGATGGCTGAATCAGATGTAACAATAGCATAGGAGAAGAAGATAGGACAGTACGAGATATCAGCCCCACGCAAGTTGAATAGCCACGCAATTTCGTCAAGCATCGAAATGACAATACCGTCAGCTTTTGCCTTCTCCAGTTCTCCACGCAGGCTAGCTAGTTTGGCACTAACACTTTTACCAGCAAACCTTTCGGGCAAAGCCTTGACGATGCTACTGGGGAGGGCAGGACGTGCATCCCCCCACACGATGTCAACGAGATTCTTACGCAGAGGCAGTAGATCAGTACCAGAAGCCCATTTGATTTTCTCGGCAAGGGTTTTGGCAACGGAGGCCGGCAATAGCGTGGGGTCAACAGCAACAATCTTGCCCCCGATGGCCTCTGTAGCAATCCATTCCTGCAAGGTGGGCACGTCCTGGATGCCTTGCTTGAGGAGGGACCAGTTTTTGTCAAGTTGCTTGGCGGCCTGGTTGAAGTAGCGGCCATCAGTTGATAAAACGGCCTTGTCAAGAGAGATGATGGCACATCCTGCGGAGCCGGTGAATCCGGAGATAAAGGCACGCCGGGCGTGGCAAGCTGCAGTGTACTCTGAGGAATGGCTATCCTCGGATGGCACAACTGGGGGGGG
>NETT01000016.1:0-25087 GCA_003449175.1 Ceratocystis smalleyi | reverse complement strand
GGGGGAGGTTGATTAGTACGAATACAGCCGCTGGTTGCTATCAAGAAAGACTAGCCAAACGAAAAGGATGAGACGGAGGCTTGGAGAAAGAAACGGAAAACATACTATAAATGTCGACACCATGCTCCTTCATGAGCTTGCGTAGGGCCTCGAGGCGAGATGAAGTGTTGACAGGTCCCTCCATGGTAGACAAGCACCGTCTTGCGAATGGAGAAATAGGAGGCGCGAGGGGCGTTAGTGATGATGTGGTCGACAGGCTGGACAAGGAAGAGCTTGAGAAGGCAGAATAGGATGAGGACGCTTTAAAGCAGCTAGCCCGAGTAAAGGAATGGAGAGACAGAGGGTGTAGACGTAAACGGATATTGGCGAATTTGTGTCGCATTGTCTGTTTGCCAAAGCTTTCCTCTGGATTGGATGCGCGTTATTTGGAGGGGGTTCTTGCTTGATGCTGCTAGTAGCTATTTATTATATGGAGATATTGCAATCCTACGGGTATGCCATTGGTCTAGGCCGAGCAGAGAAACGTCATTCTTGACGAAAGAAACATGGCGCAAACTTTTCGTAGGGTTGAGAAGAGCTGGGTTGCTGGTTGACAGGCGTTTTTCTCATGTTTTTGCGACACTGTGGTTTTGCGTCAATCGTGTCTACTGCAGCGCAACTGATCGATGGCCGGCCCTTTGCTCTGGAATGATGGACAAGCGACATCGACCGCCATGCTCCAGGTGGCCGGCCGGTGTGCTTTGTTGACTCTGATACACCTCGAACGGCCTGTTAAGTAATGCAGTTAGCTGTCCTGGTGGTTACAACTGTTTACTCTGCTAGTGGTCTTTTCAAATGTTGCTGGGCCGACCCATTCATTAGGAAAAAAATAGCACGTTAATTTCCAGGACTCATTTCTCCCATTTCAGCTGGCACCGATACATCCTATTGGTTGCCTGATTAGCCAGTTCTGAATCTCGCTTTTCATTCTTGCGTCTAACATCGGCAGGCCTGAGGAATCTAATGTCTTAATGTCTTCCTTCTTATTATCACATTCGGGTGGTTATCGTTTATCTGGCTGTTTTGTGCTAAACACTTTTCATCCCTCTCCTCCCCGCTCGCTCGTCAAAGCCTTAGGGTTAGCCTCAGCCCACATTCAGGCAAGCCGTACTACACCCTATCTTGTAGCCTAATCTACTTTCATCTCCAGGTCATCTGCCGACGGTCATGGCCGCTGTAAAATACCCGACCTCTCTTGAGGAAGTTGAAGCCGTAAGTTTATGTATAGCCTTTTTCACTGCGCAGTTGATAGAATAGAACAGGTATGCTAATATTCTCACCTGCTTTCTGACAGCTGGTGCTTGCTTTATATGACCCTGGCTCTGTGAGCAATGTTGCGAACATTCAGAACATTCTCCATCAAGTACAAAAGTCTTCTGAAGGATGGCGCATCGCTCATGAGCTTCTTGGCCGTCGCGACGAAAAGGTGCGGTTCTTCGGTGTTCTGACATTTATTGTCAAGCTGAATACGGAGAGCGCCTCTTTGGGCCTGGCTGAGGCTGCCGAGTTGAGAGACACTTTACTGCAGTGGCTGGTGGCTTACGCCCGCGATAACTCTAGCAAACTGGTGCTTCGGAAGCTCTCTACAGCCCTGGTAACTTGCTATCTTCGATTCCCTAAAAGCTGGGACCGCTCCGTCCAGCATGTTCTCAGGACACTGTCGATGGGCGATGGCGAAGCTTCCGGCCCTATTGCTGGTAATGCCTTGGCCTCGCCTCAAACATTCGCCGTCGCGATTCTTTTTGCCTCAGACCTAGCCGAGGAAGCTGCAAAGGTTGATGCGAACTCAATGTCCAAGTGAGTACGCGGACAAGTCTAAAATAAACATGTGTACATTACTTGCACAGCCGTACTAACTATATGACCATTAGCCTTGACTTGTTTAGCTGCATACAAGACAATGTTGCGGATGTCTGTGAAATCGTATCTCACTGTATCCAGATTCATCTGGAGAATCCCTCCGGGAACTATGATGTCGCCGGAGCCTCGATCCATTGCCTCCAGGTTAGAAGTGCCGTAGTTCGAGGAAACAAAATGGGAAAAGTTTGACTAACTTCGCTGCATAGGCATGGATATCGCTGTCCCAAAAGTCCCTTGCCAAGGCTAACGACAATTCTGCCAAATTTAAGCCACTGGTTCTGGATATCATTGAGATGATGTCCTCTACCCAGCAGATCCACAACCATGCCTTGGAGCTTCTCCATGACTTGCTCTCGTGGAACACAGAGCTGTTAACCCCCAAACACTTTGATGCTATATACAACCTCATACTTGGGCCACTAGGCCAGTCTCTCTATTCTCGCCTTTTGCGGGGCGACTTCGAGTTTGATTGCATGCAGTATGGCCTGGTGGTAATTGCTCTGGGAGACTCTCAGATGTCATCTCTTGTAACTGTCCCAGGACCGCGAGAAGCCCAGTTGCTTGACATCCTGACTGGTCTCGTCTCAACACAAGGCTATCCTGGTGTTGATGACAAGCTGTTTGTACCTGTTATTGAGTTTTGGTGCAACTTCGCTGAGACTGTCGCGGAGGAGTGCGTCCCAGAACAAGACGAACCAGACATGGGGCTCAAGTATTTGGCTAGAGTTGCCCAGACTGTGTGCAATAAAATTGTCCTGCCTCCTCCGGATGAGCTCACAGACTGGGACACAAGTGAAAAGGATGCGTTCATTAGCGCACGAAGGGATGTTTCCGACTTTCTGGAAGCTGCGCATTCCTCACTGGGAAACCAGCTGCTATCATACTACGGCCAACTTATGCTTGAAAAGTTGGAGCTTCGCCAGTGGCAGGAGCTCGAGGGGGTGGCCTACTCCCTCGGCGCCTTTTCGTATTCTGTCGCTCGGAACACATCTACTGACGCTACCATATCTTCCGTATTTTCGGAAGATATATTTTCCCTACTTCATCCGTCAAACTCCCTGATGCCTTCTCGGTGCCGCCAGACCTGCATTGGATTGATTGAGAAGTTCTCGTGCTTTTTCCAGCGAAATGCAGATAGGCTTCCCTCGGCCTTGACTGTCCTATTTTCTGTTGTCGGAGATACTAGTTTGACCAACTCTGCTGTGAAGTCAATTTACGAACTTTGCACCTCCTGTAGAGTCGTACTAATGCCAGAGGCAGCAGGATTTATTGAGCAATATAGAGCAATGGTAAGGGACAGCGTTGTTGAATGCATTACACGGGAGAGACTTGCAGGGGCTATCGCTTCTGTCATCCATATTGTCCCAGACGAGAACACCAGATTTGGATATCTCGGTCAAATGCTAGAGATCATCGAGACAGATGTCAAGCTCAGTCTTGAATTAGCATCTAATCCGGAGCTACTGCAAATCCCAAATGTCACACGATGCTCTTCCCGGTGCTGTGCTGGCCTAGAACCAGGGGAATTGGCTGCCCATGTTGCAGTCAGAGTGTTGCGGAGCCTGCTGTGTATAGCTCGCGACCTTCGGTCGGCCGTCGACTATACTCGTCAAGGTTTTGATTCTATTATTGTTTCTCCTGCTCTTTCCACCATTCAATCTCGCCTTATGGAGACCATAGCAGGCATCCAAAGATCGTTTCCTTCTAATGGCGAGATCACTGATGTGATATGTCATATCCTCCGAGTAGGAATTGCGGAATCTATCCCTGGCCCGTTTGTTTTCCCGGTTGAGGGCGTGGCGGAGTATTTAGTTGCGCAGTCGGCGTCAGACCTTAGAATCGGTGCCTTTATTGCAACTGCCTGCTCTTTGGCCAGCTCGCTTGAGCATCGTCAGATCCGTGACCCAGATGCCATACTTACGAGGCTAACGAACTGGGTTATCATGCTTTTGAGCCAACTTCCTGGTAAGACAGAAGCAAAAGTACATTGATGGCATTTCTTGTATGCCTGTGGCTAACTAGGATGATTCTAGAAGTTGAAATTGATGTTGAGGCTGCTCACAATGCTCTCAATTTTGCCGAAAAGGCAGTTTTGAGCATGGAGAGGACTCTTCTGCTACTTCAATCTCAGCCCAGCGAAAACTTAGAGACGCTTTTCGGATTTAGTCTACGAGCTGTGGATGGCAAGGAGCCCTTGGCCAAGACAGCTTCTCTAGACTTCTGGGTAGGCACATACCTTTTTTTTTCTTTCTTATTTTTTCTTTTTTCTTTTCGGAGCAAGTTGCGGCTTTGGAGATCTAACATATACTCTCATTTAGGCTACGTTCCTGGGACACCCAATACCACTTGACCCCGAAAACCCATATCGCAAGGCTGTTGAAAAGCTGGGCCCAAGCATTGCTGAGTGTTTGATGAGAAATATTGGTGGTAACGCCGCGAGAAGTGAACTGGACAGACTGTCTCTTCCCATCAAAAGAATGGTGGCCACAAAGCCCCAAGCAAAAATGTGGCTCGAAGCTGCACTGATGAACCCGAGCTTTCCAAGCAGCAAGATTTCTGAAGAAGACAAAAGACAGTTCTTGAAAAAGATACTTCTTGCGTAAGTGACCTACCTATTGGTATACGATTTGTTTTGTTTGCTAACAGTTATCAATGTTATAGTGGATGTAGCCCCCGCTCTTCACGCACCGCAAACCAAGTCATCCGGGATTTTTGGTTAGCCTGCAGAGGCTCTCAGTTTGCCTATGTTTCTTAGAATGTAACCAGCTGCTCATTTGCCTAGATTACTGAGATCATACTATACAATACATACAATCGACTAAATTGCCAACAAGTTAACTTTCATTCCACTAGCTCAGCTACATACTGTCGTTTTCAACCTTGATTATTCTCTGACAAGTGGCCAATGTGGTTGCTTTCCTTTCTTCCTAGAACCCGACAGCGTTTCTAACCAATTCCATAGTCTCAGCGGCACGCTGGCTTGCCTTTTTTGCACTTTGTTGCTCAATAAAATCGATATACTTCCCGTTGTCTTCTGATAAGATCTTGGCATATTGGGGACCAATGCCACTGAGAGCAGATATGACAGTCTCCGAGACTTGCATCTTCAAATCTTTTAGCGTCCCCCCCGACAGATTCTCTACAATCTCAACGCGTGATCGTTCAGACGGATCAAATGCGCATAGGATATCAATCAAGTTTGAAACCCCCGGTCGGCCTTGTGGATCATATGTGATGCCCGCCTGAGAGTCAGTTAGAGAAGACATGATCTTTTTGTGAATGACCTCTGGAGCATCAGTTATGAGAATGCGCGATTTGGGGTCCGTGTGAGACTTTGACATTTTTTGCGATGGGGATTGGAGCGACATGATTCTGCGTTCCATAGCTGTTTTGAAGCATTTTAACGGTTGTTAGCAAAAACCAGTCGCTCACTTGGGAGATTGATAGGTCTTACGAATAATGGTTTGCGGAGCTATTAAAATCTTTTTCTTATAGGCACTATTGAAATTGGTGACACACTCCCGGGTGAACTCGAGATGCTGGCGTTGATCGTCCCCAACAGGCACATGAGTTGCTCTGGAATCATTGAAAGTTAGGGACATAATCTACTTGCTAGTTGCTGGACAGTTGGAGCTTTGCGTTGCCAATTTACCTATATGCTAGAATATCCGCCGCCTGCAGCACTGGATATGAGAAGAGACCGAGTTTTAGTGAGGCTCGTGCCTTGTCATCTTGAATGTCACTTGTAGATGACATAGACAGTTTGGACTAGAAAGCAAGGGGGGGAGAGAAGCCAATGTTAGATAAAGAGTAGATGCGATGTTTTCGAATTTTGGAGGGAAAGGGTGCCATATCTAACCTTCCATTGGGTCATGCGTGACAGGTATCCTACTGAAGCAGTGCAGCTTAGAATCCACATCAGCTCACTATGAGCTGATACCTAGAGGGGGACGTTAGACTGGGTACGACGAGATAGAAAAAGATGGCTTCCAAGACCACAAATAGGCCACCGGTAATCTTACAGAAGATTGGTAGAAAAGAAGGCATCGCTCTGGGTCTATGCCGCTGGCCAGAAGGGCGGCCATAGTCTCCCGCTTGTTTTGCCGGAGTTTGTCGGCATTTATGGGAAGTGTGATAGCATGGAGGTCCACTACGGAGTATAGAAGATCGACTTCTTCTCGGGGCTCCTTTTGGAGGTTTACCCATTGCCGGATGGCTCCGAGATAGTTTCCAATATGTGGTATTCCCGTTGGCTGAATGCCAGAGAAGACGACCTTTTTCTGATGGGGGTTTGTGGAATAGTAGTAGCGCGTGGTCCTCGCAGCAGCAGCCGCTGTTTGTTTCAAGCCAGAGGACCATAATAATGGCACAGACACGAGTCTTGGGGACATTGCTAGGTAGCCTGATTGATGATGCAATATCACGTAGGTAATCAAGTTTTCATTGTCCAGCCGTTCAAGATCAAACAGCAGTTGTTAAAAGTGGGGCTTATCTCACTGCCTATGAAAGACGATGAAAATTTTGGAGCCCGCGATGAGGTCACAAGCCTGAGATCAAAGAAAAGAAAAGAATTAAGAGCTGTAGAGATACGACATCGATAGAAAAGCATACAAGTGAACATGCGAATCAACATGCAATATGTGAAATTTGTCCCGCATGAATCTACCTTCTAACTGAAACTTTACTATACAAGGGCCAAGATAACACTAGGCCGGAAGAAATCGACTCTATGCCATGCCGATTCTATTTGTCTACTCAGACTTCGTTTCCTCTTGTTGAGCTACTTCAGTAACAGCATCACGGTATGGGCGGCGGAACTTGGGCTGCTCCACTAGCTTTTCTAGCTGCTCAAGATCCTTGAACTTGTAAGGGCGGTCTTGGGCAAAGTGACCCCAAGCAGTATCCATCTCCTGTGACTCGGGGACTTCGGCGTCCATCGTTTTGCCAACACCTACAGTGATACACAATACCAGTTAGTATGCCGGTTATGACAATTACGATGGCCACATGTTTCCACAAATGCCTACCTAATTCACTGAACTCCCATACGTTGGCCTTGGTACCCACACCATAAAAAGCATGCTTTCGAAGAAATGCCAACCAGATTTGCACAGCTTGCGGATCTCCATCGCGGATTTGTATCAATCGACGTTTAGTCACGCGCTCGAAATTTTCCTGTGACTTTTTGAAAATAAAATGAGATCGAGGCACCGTCCAGCGTTCTGTGATTTGTGGTAGAGGCACAGGGCCATAGGCAGGTAGGTTGAGATAATATGCTGCACGCAGAGCGAAGTCTGCAAAGAACTCGAGAGGTCGCAAACTATATGAGCGAAGCTGCAGGTCGCACGAGGGAATGCCGTATTTGGCCGCTCGCTTTAAAGGCTTCATGTAGATTGCCTGCACGCTCATGGGCAAGCGTCTGAGCTTTTCCTCGGCCTCATTGATGGAAGCTGCGTTCTCGGGAATCTTTGTGCTAGGGCTGTTGACTTTGCTGTATTCTATCGACTTTTTGATTGAAGATAGATCAAAGGTTTCAGTCGCAGCATCCGGTTTACTGGGTGTAGGAAATGAAGATTTCGGTGCCACGGGCTCAGCGCTGCGTACGGCAGACAGACTGAGAAAACGACGTCCATTCAATGTCGGTACCTGTTCCCCGAGAGGATATTCGTGATGGTTAGAAGATGAGGGGTCCTCGAGTAGGATATATATATATATAGTCGTCAACATGGGGAGATGTATTGCTGGTCGCACCTGAGATAACCGCAAAGGGCCAATGGCTCGTGGCATTAGTGTTGGGCCCTTCATTGTGAGCGGGACAGAGCTGTGCTTGCGAGCAAGGGAAGAAAAACACTTCTCAGCAGAAGCTAAGGACATCGTCAATAGACAAAATTCAAGAAGATCCGGTTGTTTGATAGACTGATCCAAGAGAATAAAAGTGGGACAAAAATAATCAGCGAGAATTTGGAGAAATATTGTAGTAATAGGGTGATTGTTATAAGCATAAAAAGAAGAAAGAAAAAAGGATAATTCATTTATCGGGTATCATAATTATATCAGCAGTTAAATCCCATTGCCTTTTTCAAGGCCCAAGTCCCAATATCATACATAGAAAATTACGAAAAATAAACAGTCGAAGGGACCAAGTCAACAGATAGAAAACACGAAATACACGAGTGCCAAACAGCCATTATTTGCTCTTGAGAGCATTGCGACGTGCTTTGGCATATGCCTTTCGGCCACTTGTTTTGACCTTCTGGATCTCGCCGTACTTTGCCTTGAACTTTCCTGTGGACTTTTCCGCAGCAAGGACTTCTTGAGCAAAGGTATTTCTTCGCTCCTTCTTTGTAACTCTGGAACTGAAGAAATCTGTCGGGCCAGCAATGACTTCACCAACATGACTGTAGCGTGGCACTTGTGTGCGCCATGTCTGTTTTTTATAATGGACTTTGGGGTTGAGAGCGTTACGAAGGCGCAAAAGCTGCAAATCACGCTTGAGTTCGGGGGTCAAGTTGGTCTTGGGGAGATCGAACCAGCCACTGCCAGCAGTATCTTTTTTTTCAGCCTTCATGAGAGCAGTTTTGTTAGTTAGTGTTTGGCACTAAAATCTCGGTCGGGTACAGCTTCTTTGTAGAGGGGAATAGACAGATGCCGTCAGAGTAACTATGAAAAAGAAGAGTATCATGTAATTGCAGAAAGACCAACCAAAACGGAGATCAGATCTGCCTCCACGTGCCTAAACGGCTAGCTTTCATCATAGGCAAGTCCAAGGGGGTTTGTTGCTGATGGATGATTGTGAAGAGAATAGCTTACCTCAGACGCAGATTTAGCAGCAGACTCAACCTGCCGTACTTCGAGTTCCTGAGCTTTGGTTTCTGTCCTATCGCCAATCGTGTTTTTAGCCATAGGCAGCACGACGGGCAGCTTGGTTGAGGTTGCTGAATTGGCAAGGCGTGCCTCTGCAGCAGCCAGTAGCCTATCAACATCGAGCTGCGTAGTTAATTCTGTCATTTGATATTGTTATTTCCAGCTTCCAAACGGTGTGCTTAAGAGCCTAGGAAGAAAAAGGAAATAAAAAAAAAAGGTTATGGAAGAGGGAATAAAAGAAAAGAGAAAATGAAATGGCACATCGACAAGAAAAAGCAAGAACGGTGGAATATTTATTTAATGGTGAACTAAGGAAAAGAAAAAGTTGCTCTGATTAGATAAGGGGCGTAGTGTGGGGCACTAGGTGGAGCGACGTTTTGCTTGGCCAACAAGACATTAATCAATATTAACCTAACCGCCCGTGGCAAGTCATTACGAAAGACAGGCCAGCCAAGAGGAGAGTAACAGGCCTGCTACGTTGCGTAAAGCGAGCTTTGCTCCATTTTAGGAAGGATTTTGCTGGCGATAATTGCGTCGCTGAGGCTTTCTGCGTTCTTTGCACCAACCAATGTTCAGGAAGCCCAGTAACGTGACAAATTGCTAAGGCTACTTGCTTTTTAGTTCCTGATTTGTTCTTTCTTTTGCTTCGCATCTTCCCTTGTCGCATTTCACAATCGCAAAGCCAAATTTCCCTTTCTCGATTTTTTATTATATCGCTGCGGGCACGACTACCTCCTCGCTAAGCGCCTTTCACAAATAACCCCGCCAACATCCCAAGTTCGCAAACTCTCACTTTCTGCCAGAATGGATGCACAAAGCACTACCTCAGCCCCGGCAGAGCCGACACGAGAGCAGGCTGTTTACGATACTACTCATGGTGGCCATTATGGTAGGACCCTCGGCTCTTCAATTTCTTCGAGTGGAATTTTAACTAATTTTCTCTTTGTTGCACCTAGGCGCTAGCGCTGCTGTACGTTTAGATCGCGACTCGATCAGCCACTCCGACATATAGTAACTAAGTTTCATGGTAGATCGCATCTCAAGGTCTTGGCCCAGGCGAAATCTACACGGGCCCTTGGGCAAACGTAAGCTCCCTCCTCCTATGCCATCCTCTACGCGGTGAAGTATCTTCTGACTGATTGTCGCGTCACAGGTCCCCCAGGGTTTAAATGCGCCTTATAGGGATATCATGACTACATACTGGCAACACACTATCGACCATCTCGAGAATGACAACCACGACTACAAGATTCATCAACTACCCTTGGCACGAATCAAGAAGGTTATGAAGGCAGACCCTGATGTGAAGATGATATCCGCCGAGGCTCCTATTTTGTTTGCGAAAGGATGCGATATCTTCATTACCGAACTGACAATGCGTGCCTGGATACATGCTGAGGAGAACAAGCGCCGTACTCTACAACGCTCAGATATTGCTTCTGCTCTTGGGAAGTCAGACATGTTTGATTTCTTAATTGACATAGTTCCCCGTGAAGAAGCTGCCGCAAGTGCTAAGCGCTCTAATACCCAGGCATCAGCTGCTCAAGCCCAGGCTCAAGCCCAGGCTCAGGCTCAGGCTCAGGCCATGGCTAATGTGACTACCCAATCTTCCCTTCCTACCCCTACCCCAGGAGCCTCCACTGCCCACATGAGTCCAAGTGACTATGCCATGGGAACTCATAATTTAGGCCCTGATCAAGACTACCGACAGCCTAGCGTGATGTATTCAAGCGCAACGGCACCTCCGTACTCGCAAGCCCAAAATGGGCTGTACAGCGAAATTGATGGCATATACTATACACAAATGCCCGCACAGCAGGTACAGTCACGAATACTATATACATATGGTCTCTTTTCTGTCTACTAACATTCAAAACTCAGCAGGGACAAATGCCACGGGATGATTTTGAGTGAACATACGGTTTCATGTATAGAATATTTGTTCTCTTTTTCAGAGTTTTTCCTCTTCTTTTTGTTTCTTTTCGTTCTTCCCTTTTTTTTTTAGTGCTATCCTTCTTCTACGTCTTTACGCGCTGGACTGGTAACCTTCACTTTACCCATGGCACTTGGTTGATGTGGTTTGATGCTGGCGTTGAACCAAGGTTTCATAGTATGCAACATTGTCTTATCTGTTTTCGATCATTCTTGGCTTATACATGATTTACACGATAAAAAACACCCGCTAAACAAAACCCCAAGTCATAGTGGCTAAGCGTATTTATCATGTTCTTTGGTTCATCATACCACCAAATCGGGATGAGAAGTTGGCGAGACCAGCAGCCGTCCGCGATGTTGCAGAAGGAACATTCGCACTTGATGTCACTCTATAATGATGTTAGCACGCCATCAAGATTTCGAAGTAAATAAAAGGCAAGAAAGGTAGCGTACTTTTCTAGCAATATAGGCCCATTAAGGGGATCAACACGGCCGTATTTCTTGTTTCTCGTTGATATATCGAAAAACTCATCGTGGTTGTCGCTTTGCATCAAATTAATAGTTTGTTGCAATTCATCGAGATTTTCTCGCAACATAGCTCCATTCTCAAGACTGTCCACAAAATCGGTCAAATAATGGACGTCTTTAGCAAGTGCAGCGACACCGCAAGAGTTGATGTATTTGACATCCTGCGACAAAGGAAGCGCCAAAATCTTGTTAGCGGCATGGCTGAGGGCGTCAAAATATATGAGTTCCTTAATTTCTCGCGGAAGTCCTAGCAGAGTCGAATTCATAATGTTGGAAAGGTACGTCGTAAGAGTTTGCATGTAGTTACTCGTCTCAGTAGGAGGAGTTGAAGACATCCTAATAAGTAATGAAGAGTTAATGTTGTTTCCCATGTAAGCGTGGGTGGATGATAACTCACCAGTTATACTCAGCAGTATCAACAAGGTCATCAATCTTGGAGTTCACAACTTCAAAGATTCGTTTCTCTGCAGTTTTCTTGTTATTCCGGAACTCTGTGGTGGCCCGTAAAGAAACGGGGCCGCCAGCTGATGTAGATGAGCGAGCACGTATCAAGAGTTGTTCAAGTTCCTGGCAGGCAATCTCAAAGTGCTCGAGGTTGATGAGAATCTGAACAATCTGACTCAGATATTGAGATGCTAACTTGTCAACGAGAGACCTACAGACCTTTTCAACCAAGAGTTCATCTAGGGCCTAGTTATATGGGATGATTAGTAATAGAACAGTATCTTCCCCCATTAGTTTTACAGATTGTCTCCATGCATAAACCTATACACACACACACCTTTCGAAGTGTTTCATCAATCAAGCTTGGATGTTGGAAATGATCATCGGAAAAGAAATAAAACTGGTTCAGGAAATTTCGAATGTCGATGCAACATAGAGGATACATTTGAGAGAATGGTAGGACGCAGGGGAAGCTAGACGTAATCCCATGTTTTATATGTTAACGATGTATGACCTTGGTAATAAGAGCAGGATAACAACTTACGTTAGCTCGGAGACAAGCTTTTCTTGGTTGAACCAACTGACGTTGACAACCTTTTCATACTCCTCGGGGCTTTGAATCGCCATGGGCATGTAGTCATCAGTTGAGACGATTTCTTGGAAATCTTCGCTAAATCTGTGCTTCAACAAATCAGAATACTTTTGGAACAGTGTCAGGAGAAATCCATCCAACATGGATACAGAGTAGCCCCAGCTCTAGAAATCAAGAAGGTTAGAACGGCGCCAACAAGGTCAATGGAGTGGAAATGCCATACTTCCATAGTTTGGATGAAGATAGCGATATAACCCTTGATTTTGAGAAGCCCCTCGGCATCGCTCACATCATTGAGGGCCCGAGAAGTCAAAGACATTGACGTTTGGCACATAGAGTCCCAAAGTTCCTCAACATCAATCAACGATCGCAGTTGGGGGACACGTTGTAGCGTGGCTTTCTCAATTATCGCAAACCCAGCAATTCCTTCCAATAGAGCACTTAGTGACGTTTCGCCATCGCTAAGAAGATCTATGGAGCCTGGAAGCAGCAGGTCTTTTTGTTGACGGCGTGTTGCTGAATATTCGGCTCTAAACCTCTCGCTTTGTCCAAGCGATTCGTGTATGTGGAGACATTCAAACAAAGGAGTGAAGTCTATTTGCAGCTCGTCATTGTCGAGAACATCGAATTCTTCTCCATCGTCGCAAACCAGTTCAATTGCCGAATTTAGTTTAAACTTGGACATATAAGGGTCTTCTTTGACTCGTTCTCGCTGCCTTTCTCTACGAAGCTCTGTATGATAAAAGGCGACCTCACCCAGGAACTGGGACGTTTCTCTGATGCGAAAAAGCCACGTATTGAGATCAGTCATGACAGCATCGGATATTATACGCTGGGAGGATGGTATTGATTTCTGGATGACGTCAGCAAGACGTTGTTGAGTAGCGTATTTATTCTGTATTGTAGGAATAAGGTGTTCGTTTTGCAGGTCGTCGAGGGACTTCAAAGCTGCATAGTATTTTTTTTTTCGAATCAATTCATGGGCATTGTTCACAGCATGAAGTATTCTCAAAGACTCCTGCAAAGCCGACGATGCATCGCCAAGATTCTGTCGCGTAGCTCGTGTATTGACTAAAACCTGCTTCTGGGCTGCAAGTTTCTCCGTGCTGGACTGTATGGATTCATTGAGGCCCATGATTTCCGTGGTCAAGAAAACTGTAGTTTCGCGCACTTGTTGCAGTTGGTTTACTGATGCCAGAAATTCGCCATGTTGAGTGAGACCAATCTGTTCTATTTCGGCTTCCTTCCCGTTAGCATAGCTGCTCAAGCTTTGCATCAACGAGCTGGTCCGTCCAGTAGTTGCGGCATCTTTCAGAATAGGTATGAGTTGATCGATAAAGTCTGATTCGGCCGGCGGGAGAATGATCTGGTAAGGTTAGCTCCAGCATGGAGGTACGGAGACAACAGCGGCGAAATTACGTACCCCTTCTACAGCTGATTGATAATCGTCATATGCACGGGTGCGTCGTGACATGAGGGGCAGAGTCAAAGAAAAGGAGTATATTAAGCTAGGAAATAAGTAGAGAAGTGAGCGTGCGTTTTATGGATAAAACTTTGGTTGTTGTCGATGTCCTGCTATCGTGATGTGGTTAAACAGCACTGGAAGATAATTTCTGTCTATTTTCTCTCACCTTTCATCTTTCTAGACAGATCTCGTAAGGGTTGGTGGGTAGCTTAGGTCACACGGACAGGGTCCACAGTAGACGTCCTTGTTTCACACACTACCTACTATGTATGGTACAAGGAAACATTAAACGGTTGTAATAGCTGTATAATAATCTTGAGGAAAAAAATATAGAGCATAGGAACGAACTCAACAAAATGCTGGCAACCAAGCCACTTTCTGATAAATTGACCATAGCAACAAACCGGTTGCTCAGCAGAGATGTCAACTCCAGGATAACTTTGGCCCTATAGGGGATGATAAAAGTGACTCTTTCTTGGACTAGACGATCTGGCTATTGTAATTTGATAACGCCTTGTCCCGTTTGACCTTTTCTTTCCTGTTAGAAATTCTCTGCCACTTGCTCTTTTGCTCGCTTTTTCTTCTCATTTTCCGAAAGTTTTATACGATCTCTCAGCACCGGTATCCAAGCAGCATTGATATATCAATTCCTTTTTTGAGGATAGGTAACAAATACCAACGAAATATTTGAATTGGACGGTATTGGATTTAAGTTACTGTCTATCATTTTGCTCATCTCCCCCGTTTTCCTTTTCTCGAACAAAATGTCCAAGCAAGCGAATGACGCCGGTGACTTCACCGGCTACCTTGGCATAGGCGCATTGCCTGGTATATACCACGATAAAGCTAGCTACCACGAGTATCGAAGTTCGTCCTCATACCCATCAGAAAACTCAAACAGCTGCGATTCGTACAACCAAGACCCAAGTTTTATGTCAGAACAAGATGATCTGAGCACACAGGCGATATCCAAAAATGCGTCTGATGCAAATTGGGAGCTGACTAGAGGTGTCAACCATGACCTTCAGGGAAATACACCAAGCCTAGAGCAAGCTCATTTGAGCCCCAAGTTTTCGTCTTCAAGCGTTGGAGATACGCCAGAATATCCTGTTTATCCGTTTCTAAGTGACGAGATGGGATTCAGCCGGTACTTGGTAGTGTCTTCATCGACAGCAAACATTTCAGTGGATGATTTACGCACTGAGCTAGTTGTGAGTCCTCATGAAAACAATGCTCCACGTTTACTACACGCTTTGCTAACAGTACATTGAATTTCCACGTAGACCTTGCTATCATATCTTAAAAAGCATAATGAGGGGACTTGCTCTATCCAACAATACGCAGGATTCGTCTTAATCTTATTCAGCAACATACGAGATGCCGTACAGGCTGTACATTTCGTTCACAAGTATCGGCCCTCCTGGGGGATAGATTATGCAACTAAGAAAGAAATATCCTGGGTAAGGCCATGTCTGCTTCATTTTGCGAATCTTTGGGCTGGCCTAGCTATGCTAACTATCGAAGAAGATTAACAGATTCCATCGTGAAAGCCAGGTGCTAGTCACCGTTCGGGTAGCATCCCACATTAAGACAAACACTTCACAGCTAGAGATGTTCGTGATGTCTTACATAGGCGAACAGGGACATGTGTTTGCTGTCAAATGCATCGATGGAAGCAGTAATAATTACTTTTCTGCTATTGTCGAGTTTTGTGACATTAGCTCAATTTGGAAGCTCAGTAATAATATGAACTCTACACAAGTTCAGGTAAGTTGAACCCCCTTTTTAGAGAAAAAAGAAACCCAATGCCTAACGTCTAGAATCTAAGGGCGTGGAACTCACAATTGCCATGGAAAATCCTCCCGCTGCGCTTCAACTACACCCCGCCCTCCGTACATTCCCGCCAGATATAAGCGCTCAGCTCAAGACGGCCGACAATCTTATTACCCGCAAGGTATGTTAGAAAATTCCCCAATCTTGTTATTGTTGTCTTTTTGGGCTTTCTTAAACTGACTGACCATCTCGCACAAAGTCTCTAGTATTAAGTCAGTCACAGCGTTACGTGTCTGATGAGGTGGTAAAATCCCACCTTGACAAAGTCACTAGAGCTTTCAAGCCTCGTGGAGTCGTGAAATCTCGTCAGGCTCCACGTAGTTTTGTTACACAGCATCGAGGCACTCGCTCATCGAGCAACTTTGTAGATCTTCATCAAATTAAGTGTGGTCATGACGTCCGCACAACGGTAAGAGTTGGTAATGAGAAACTATTGGGAGATATACAACATGTGCTGATAGAAAGCTAGATTATGCTGAGAAACATCCCGAACAAAGTTGACCAGGCATGGTTAAAGAGATTCTTGGATGAGACTAGTTGGGGACGGTACGACTTCATGTATCTTCGGATTGACTTTGCAAACAACTGCAAGTAAGTGCCCAAGCTGCGATTTTTCGCCCTCTACTAAAGCAACTATCGGCGAGTAAGTTGACTAATATTTAACGTAACATAGCGTCGGATATGCCTTCATAAACTTCTGTAATGTGAGTAGCAAACCTTGTTTATTTCTTCCTTTGGCAAACGCTGATATGCTAACGGGTGCAATGAAGCCCATGGACATCGTTAATGTAAGTATTTTTGTTACGCGTTTAATTGGTGAAAAACGGCATAAAAGTGCCGCGGTTTCAAGGACTAACTCTCGTTCTCAATTATAGTTTGTGTCGAAGCGTGGTAACCAACGCTGGTAAGTATCACCTGTCTAATAGCTTCACTTTTGCGATGTCGCAATACACCATTTCCTTAACTCCTCTAACATATTTACGTATAGGAATTGCTTCAAAAGTGACAAGGTTGCGGAGGTTTCCTATGCAGGTAAGTTAACCCCAATATTGGTCCCGATGCGTGCAGGACGGTGAACTAATATATTTATAGCTTTGCAAGGTCGTGATGCGTTGGTAGCTAAGTTTCGCAATAGTGTGGTCATGTTGGAAGCCCCTCACTATCGACCTAAAGTAAGGGTATATTCAAACGAGTTTTATATTGAAGTCTGTCTAACCAATTCCAGCTTTTTTACACTCAAGAAGGTCCAATCGGCTGCTTAGCCGGGGAAGAAGAGGCATTCCCCGAACCTGACAATGACATCAAGATGCGTCGCAGCTGTGCAAACGCGGAGCAAGTCGGTACGTTTCCCTTTTCTTCTTTTCTTCTGATTATGTTACCTCCCTTTAGGCAGTGGCTAATGTTTTTCCATATACAGGCCTATTCACTTCAAACTCTGGTAGTAATGTTGGCCGTGGAAACCGGGTGAAGCGACTACATTACAACACCACAGCTAGGTCTCAAGAAAGTGGTCAATATGATGGAGAAGCATATCTCCTAGACAACCAACGGTAAAGGTTGGTTCAGTAGCTGAGATTACTAGGTAGATAATTTCTAATAGTATAGATATTTCTAGACATAGCTTCAAGTCCATATGAGATGTATGAGATTCCCATAAATTCGACCTGAACAAAACTAGACGATGTAACTTCTCATGAGTATTATTAGTCTTGATCTGGGTATTCCGGTAAGGCTGGTAGTGGCTTCCGCACTACCTCTGATCCTATGTTGAGCGAGGCTCGGTGTGCTATCTGCAGTGGGGCATTATTAACAACTCCATGCTCATGTTCTGATAGTGGTCCCGTGACGTCATCGCTACTTGATGATGCCTCAGACTCTGGAGGTGATTCTTGCTGGTGTACACTGGAAGGAGCACCTCCTTCACGGCTAGGCTGGGCCTCGATCTCATCTTCGCCATCGCATCCCCCTTCCTCCCAGTTCCCTAATGAATCGGCGAAGTATGACTCTGGTAATGATGGCTTCCCTGTGATAGTATAGCCTCGTGTGGATGTCTTTCGCACAGATAGATTTCGTTGGCGCTGGCCACGGTTTTGCGAGGGTTGCACCCATTCCATAGGGGATGCGATAACTGAGCGAGAGAAAATTACTAGTACAAGACATGACAGAAGCAGGACTGATTGTCCAATTGACATGCGCTTTTGAAAGACCACCTCTTCAGCGAGGACATTGAGGCGGGATCCTAAAGCCACAATTTCTTTTTCTGATTGTAAACGCTGAGACTCCAAAGATGCTGCAGCTAGTTCCCAGATTTGTTCATATTGAAATCTCAAAGTGCGAATTTCCTCCAGTATAGTGTTGTTGAGATTCTCCATAAAGGTATCTAACTTTGCCTTCTGTTGTTGGTCGGCTTTAGACAAAACATCTTGGATATAATAGGATTGGCCTTCTAAATAACGAATAGACCAAGTTATGTTTGTTTCTAAGCATTGTAGGCGTTTTGAAACCGATTTGAAGAAGCTTTCCTGAACTACTGGCGAAGGCGACGATGCGGGAGGCTTGTTGCGAGAAGGTATCGATTCTATGGATTTTGTAGGTGTAGAAGAAATATCGTTCGTAGTGAATTCGCTCGGAGTATCTAGAAGGGTAGATATGACGATAGGTTCCTCAGAAGCCATAGATACTGTGGACAAAGTTGGCCCAATTTCACTTGACGTTCGATATGAATGGGGGTTCCCAGCTATATTAACAGCCTGCGAACTTGAACCAGGAGCGAAGCTTTGGGGGGCCATCAAGGTTGAAGCCGTAGTAGACGTCAAGGATAATGAAGATACCGTTACATCCAAAACGGTTACCGAAGAAATCGGGGTGTTTTGCTTTACGCATTGAAATACTTGGCTTGGATGAAAGATATTACTAGGGAAAGCCGTATTGGAACATTGATTTGAGTTCTCCACTGCGTGAAAACAGCCATCATCCGAGCTTGTCTCTCGATTACAAGCAAGGCTATTAGCTGCTTCCAACTTCTGCTGTTCCAAACTGACCCTGTCAGCCTTGGAGTTGCTTTCTTCAGGCAACTCTTGAGGCGTAGCAATCTGAATCTCAGGTTCATTATCTCCACCTTCATCTGAATCATTGAGCATGGATGATTCATCCGCTATGGCTTCTGTCTCCTTCCATGATTCAATCATGGTGGTTCCATGAATACGAACAAGCGAAATAGGACAATAGTACTCCGTACCATAGTGCGACAGAAACTCAATTCTGATATACCGCGCATATATGCGTGGGTTCTCAACCAGGAATGCCTGTATATCTCGGGAATTTCGCGCCTCGAACGACCCCAAATCTACCCATTTCTCTGACTTGACGGGGAACCGGTCGCTGGCACTGACTCGAAACCGTCTGACCATGCTTGAAAAGAATTCGAAGTTGGCGATCACAACCGTATCGACTAGGATATCATCGCTAAGCTCTATGATCACAAACTTATTCTTTATAGCACATTCCAGTAATAGATACGAATCTTTATTTTCCCGTAGAATGGCTTTTGCATTTTTTGCGCCTGGTGTTGTTTTTAGCACCGTTGCACCTGAATCGAATGAAGCATAAGAAAACCGTTCCTTGCATGTTTTCCCAGCATCTTTGGACGGATGGTAAACTAGTTTAACCTCGTCAGTGACAGTGCTTGTAGCGCTTGCCGTGCTTTGTGACTGGCTTTCCGACTGTGAAGTCATCGTAGACAGCGGCAAAGAGCCTTTAATTGTTGGCCGAGGATCTTCTGACAAATGGAATTTATCCACCATGCTCGACCATCCCGGAATGATATCTGAATGGTATTCACCAAGGTTCGTATCTGCATGGTCCCGTTTACGCATCATGATGTCTTTCCACTCTTCGAATGACAAGAAAGGCTTGCTTTCTTTAAATTGTTCTGCCTGGGGTTTTGCGCCATCAGATGGACGTTCCTGTTTTACGTCGTGTGCGTCAGCATCATTGCTCGAGCTATGGGCGTACGGAGATTGCTGGAAAGAAGGTCGGGTGAGAGGCTTAATGGCCGTCTTGGGACATTGCAGAAGGGATTCAAAATAGTGCTCATCGTAGACCCACGTGGTGCACGTGAATGCATTAGAAGGGGCTAGTATAGTCGCGTGAACAAGGAAGACTTTCACAAAAAGCACAAATACTAGAAGCATTCTTATCCAGAGTAGGAACATTGTATTTTCATAGGGGTACCAACGTATGGGATATGAAGTTCAGCATTATTTTTGACAGATGGTGTTGAGAGGCGTGTATTCTGGATAAGGTTCGGGTAAATTGATAAGATTGATGTTTTTATCGAGGATATGAAAAGAGGGGTAGCCAAACATTCCTTACATTAACTTTATAAAGTAGATTCCAAGACCAACTTAACAGATCACAAGGCCGACCCATAATTTTAATTGATTTGAATATATTTATCGTCTACTGGGCCATAATTTTAATCTCAACACTAAGACTTTAAGTATCTTCAATTCCGACATTTGATTTAAAATTAAATATATTTAACGTCTATTGGAATCACCAAGTTCAAACGACGCATTTGAAAAGGGTGGTCGTGTCCATCCCAAAACAGTCCACCAAGCCCCCCACGATCGTAATGCAACCCGCCATGTGACGTTGAGAATTTCTTTGCGCAGTGAAGCCTTCCTGAAGTGTAATCCCTGACTGCTTAAAGCTGAGGCGTCGCTGGTTTCCCAAGCGAGTGGTCGTAATTTACCGTGGTGTTCGAGTTGGGACGTCAGCGGGAGTGAGCTTACATGACCATTATAGCCCGTAGCAACACTGTAATGACAGTTGTACTATAGTGGAGCGATAGTAGGGCAAATCATAGTCCAGTTTAATCTTTTTCCTTTTCCTTTTCCTTTTCCCTCTTATCAGAAAATATTTGTTCTGGCTACAAAACGTTGTGTCATTGATTGAGCCCTTGCGATTATTTTCTGCTCTTTTTTCTTGTTTATTTTCTTTGTTTCTACTGGTACTGGTTATAGTCCTACTCAATTGGACATATCACTGGCCACATCGCATACAGTTGGGCCCCATTAATTTGTCAACGTGACGTGGAATTTCGCGTTCAATTGAAATTTTCTCAATCGCATCTACATCTTTGATTTCAAATATCTCGACAACAACTTCATGGATTCAAATACACTCGGCTTTATCTTGAACGGAGGTCATTAGAGAGGCCATGAACTGTCGCCTATACTTGGAGGTGCAATTTGTGGCTGTCTAGCCTCCGGTACAGGTTCCAGAAAGATCGCCCGCGCTTTCCACGTCTCCCCAGTCACCGTTCTTTCGACAACGAAAAGGCCTCAAGAAACCTGTCAAATGAAGCCAAAAGCTCGTAGTGGACGGCCGGGCCATATATCTCGCCGGGAAAAACGTAGCTTATTTCGAACCGCAAAAAAAGAAGCCGAAATCGACATATAATCAGCTTTGATACTCGATCGCTTTCCGGGTCTCACGATCTACGATATGGCAACTGTGCAATGCCGCAAGCAAAACATACGCAAACGGAAAGCTATGACGAGAATTACACTTTCTGCTGGACTCATGCTTCGATTCGCATTCGATTGCAGAGGAAATGAATAAGATTTGCTGATGGTATGATTCTTCGAAGTTGTGTCTCTTATTTAGTTTCATCTCTGCTAACTTTTTTAAATTTCTTTTAAGACAATCTTCGCGGGATTGACGGTAGACATCTACAAGTGCGAGGTTGCAACCAAGGAAGTCAAGTACCTAGGGTATATTGTCAAGCTAGGCGAGACAACGATGACCCCGCAAAGGTAGAAGAAGCAGTGAAAAACTGGCCCAACTTAACAAACAGAAGTCGGATTTTCTCGCCTTCGCAAAATTTTATCGCCCATTTATCCAATATTTTGCCACTACTGCAGGCTCCTCCCCTCAATGCATTGACAGGCAACCAAGCCCCCTTCGTTTCGTCCAAGGACTGAACTTGTTCTCTCTCGACTGAAAGAGTGTTTCTGCTCTGCCCCATACTCCGTTTGTTCAACCACATCCTTCCCACCACAGTCAAAGTAGATGCGTCATGCTATATCACCGGAGCCGTCCTTCTGCAGCAATACTCAGACGAAATGCACCCAACGGCGTACATTAGCGATGCCATAAACTATCTCCAGCCGAAGCCAACTATGAGATTCACGACAAAGAAACGCTTGCGATTGTGCGAGCCTTGAAGGAATGGCGAGGAGAACTGCTCGGAGTCCAAGCACCCATCAAAGATCACCAAAACCTGCTGCTTTTTACAACAACACAGCAACTGCCAGAACGACAAGCTAGATGGATAAACCTTCTGTCAGAGTTCAGCCTAATTTTGGAGCACCGGCCTGAAAACTGCCCCCCTCACAGACACATTGTAACGTCTACACATGCCACAGGACTCCGAGGATCCCTGATTGAAAGCTTACTACCGACAGTTGCTGACTTCGGGTGAAGGTGACTCATTGCGCATTTGGCCTGTTCATACACTCATCCCATCGACACCATGTCCATCCCAACAAGAAAGTTTGAGTAAACTTTGGAACCAAGCACTATCCGAAGATGCAGATTACTCACTTGCGTGTACCGTCGTGGCACCAGGGAGCACCCACTTGGTCATGTGCCGGGAAGTTTCAAAAAGCATACTTCTGGCCACACTACACCGCTGGTGTCAAACACTTCTGTCGAAACTGTGAAATATGCGGCAGTACAAACGTTATGCGATAAATGAAACAAGACCTCTTTAAACCTCTCCCTGTCCCCGATCGCATCTGACAAGACACCTGTTGCGGAGATTCTGACCTTACTCGGAACAACATCGGGTAAACACTCGATATAGACACGTGGCGTGCGAAGCTGTGAGCGGAGAGGGAACTTAACTCCTGATCAATTCGAATTTGATATACATACGTTACAACGCCGGTCTGGACCTCACAGGGCCACTCCTCACGAGATCATTCATGCAGACACTCCAATGTCCCATCCAGTTGGTTTTCTGAGTTTTGCTTGATCTTTCTTCCCGATGCTTGCAACTCGTTACCCTTCTTTGTTATCTGTTTCCAGTCCTGATTTATCTTAATTACGAATTTATCCGATTCTATTTTCTGGCCGAAGTGCAACCTCTCTTTCTTTTGAGTCCGCTTCCTAACAGTTTGCAAGCATCGCCCCGAGAGACCTTGCACACCATGACCGACCCTGTCACGGGCAAGCAGGACAGCTAAACATGGACGAAATCAGACAGATGAATGCATTCTGAAGGTTGCTCCTCAAGCAATGTTCTAGTATTCTGTCTCTTAGTATCTTTCCCCGCTACCTTTCTCAATATATCTCTCCGCCTGGCATCGTCCCTGTCTGCCTGTTCTGCCTGCTTAACTGTTCGTAACAGTTTTCATCTATTTTCCTGCCTGTCCTTGACATTACGTTGCTTCACCCCATATACACTGACGAGATGTCTGCCATCCCTGAACCCCCCTCCCGGCCTGAAAACCAAGAGTCCTTTCATACCCACATCAATAAAGACGTCGAATTTTGGTACGCGTACTTCGTGGGTCTGTATGCGTATGCCAAGGAAGCGACTGCTGAGGGCCTTGATCAAAATGCCAAATTGATCATCGCCTCAAAGCGCGCGGCGGAAGCTTAAGCTAAAGTCGTTGAGGCCCGCCACCATCTGGGCCTCATGGAACGATAACTGAAGGAAGCTCGCCAGGAAATCGTCGAAGCTCGTCTCGACGAGCGCGAGCCGCTCTGCGAGCTCGAACTCCTGACTTCTTCCCCGCCTAGCTCCAATGATGCGGCTGCCAAACCCACTGTCTCCGTTCCTGCCAACACTGCCACTGCCACTGAGCCTGAAGCTCCACCCCCTGATGCCACAAGGCATTCCCCACGTCCTGCCGAGTCGTTCCAGATTTCAGAACGACTCCCGACCCTGGAAAATTTAATGGTGACAAGAAGGATCTCCGTCGATTCGTCTCAGATTAGGGAGAAATTGACAACGAACCTTGATCGGTTCCCAACACCCCAAGCTCGCATGGCATATGTGAACAACCGCCTGACGGGCGTGCCCTACGCGCAAATCCTGCCGTACATCCGTGGTGGCGTCTGCCAAATGTCGGATTACGAGGAAATCTTGCAGCTCCTGGAGCATACCTACGGAGACCCTGATCGCCGCAACCGTGCTCGCCGTGATCTGTTCGCTCTCCGCCAGAATAACAAAGATTTCGTCACGTTTTTTGCAGAATTCCGTCGCCTGGTTCTCGAGGGAGATGTGGACGAAGCTATCCTGCCCACCCTCCTGGAGAACGCAGTGAACAAGGAGCTCCAGTCGATGATGCTTCACAATGCGTATTCCGGTAAGGATTACATCGAATATGCAAAGTTCCTGCAAGAACTCGAGAATCGCCGCCAACGCTACAATGAAGGCAACTCCCACGGCCCTCGTTCCCGTGCGCCTGCACCTCTGCCCCCTGTCCCCGAGAACACCGCTTCCCAGAAGACCACTGCCCCAGCCCAAGACCCGGATGCAATGGACCTTTCCCACCAGCGCCGCACCGCTCGTCGGGAAAAGGGCGAATGTTGCCGCTGTGGCTCCAAAAACCACATGGTGGCTCAATGCTCCCTCCCAGACACCCGTCAGCTCCACTCTGCCGCACTCCCCCTGTCCTCTGATGCCCCCGCCTCGTCGTCGCGACGCTCTCGTTTCCGCCGTCGTCACGCCTCCCGTGCCACTTCCCGAAGAAGCTATTCAAGTGACGATTCGGAAAAAGGTGTCCGCCTGGATTAAGTCATTTCCAGGAGGAGTCTACACGCGCGCACTCTGAAAAGATCATCCGTATCTCGACTGCTGCCGTTCATGGGCTCCCTATTGAGGAAGAGTACAACCAGCGATCAGATCTTATGATTCTTCCCGTCGAGCTGTCCCTGAAAGACAGCTCTTTCCCTACCTATGCCCTCACCGACTCCGGTGCAGAGGGCAAGGCCTTCATTGATTCTGCCAGGGTGTCCCGACACCAAATCCCCATCTACCCCCTCTGCTCCTCGTTTGGAATCGAAGTCTTCGACGGAAGATCAACCGAAGCTGGCAAGTGCACCCACTATGCCCGTGCCAGCCTTCGTATCAGTGACCACCGCCAAAAGAATGTTTTGTTTTTCGTGACACGGCTTGCCCACTACCCTATAGTGCTAGGCATGCCATGGCATAAACAACACGACTCGACTGTCCGCTTCGCTGATCATTCCATCACCTTTGATAGCGAGCAGTGCCGCGACCACTGCAACGTTCCCGGTAAGCCCGACAAGCTTCAAGCCTTACATCACGTCCCCCACAAAGATCGACCCAGTAACTTGCCTCCACGACCCTTGGCCCTTCGCAATCTGAATTTCGTCCCAATCTCGAAGGAAGGTGCCATGGCCTACTCCCACCGACCGGCCTGTCGTCTGTTCGTTGCAACACTGGAAGAAATCGATCGTATCCTGAATTCGCCTGGTTCCCCTGA
>NETT01000015.1:58363-105543 GCA_003449175.1 Ceratocystis smalleyi | reverse complement strand
TCCTGTTCTCACACTCACCCCATTGTCTTTTTTTCTTCCTTTCTTCCTTTCTCCTCTCTTCCTCTCTTTCTCTCCATGCTCAACCTAGTTGCTATCGCTATACTCGTAGCCACTAGATGCATTTTGTCGGGGTTGGCACTGGGCACCCACCCAGCTTCGCCATCAGAACACTAGCCTGCCTAGATGACACCAGAGCTTTGTTCGAGCTTGAGCGAAACCTGTTCTGTCCTATCCTGGCTTGGCCGGCTCAGTCTTGACCAGTCCTGTCCTTGTGCTTCCCATTGGCTTCCTTCCTTCCCTTGTTTGCATGCTACCCTTCATTTGCCAGAAAGCAAGCGGAGCGCAAGACTCGTCTTCAGTGTGTGTGTGTGTGTGTGTGTTTTTTTACAGGGCACTTTACCCGTCCTTGCCACGCACGCACGCACGCGCTTTATCTGTCCCCCAAACCACAGTCGCTCTGCTCTGTCTTGTCTTGCCTTCTCCCGCTTCCTCTCTTCTGTCCAAAATCTTGTCCCCTGAAATTGAATGGCTGGTGCGATTGGAATATGGAAGGCGAGAAGGGCTTGAGGTTCAAGCCTGACAAATTTGCGGGCGGCTTGCGTGGGTTGGCCATGTAGTATTGCGTCCCTATTCCTTTGCCGCCTTGACAAAATATTCCGATGTTTGTTTTATATTAACAAACTTGGGTTGGTTGATGCTTGACGCTAGGGGTAGTGAGTGACAGTGGTAGCACCGCACCAACGCCAGAATAACCACCAGTACCAGCGTAGGCTTAATCGCGAGTAGCATCAGCCTTTTAGACGCTCTAGGCAATCCCTAACAGCTAGCTGCTAGCAGAATAAGTATAAAAGTAACAGTAGCAGCAGAAATCCACGAGCTAAAGAGTAGCATCATAAGAGTCGGACAAAGCTGGCTTAGTTCAGGAACTTGGCCTGTAGCTAGACGATGAGGAACAAGCACCGTTCAAGTCGAGGCTTTTTTTCTTTTTCTTTTTCGCCCTGGATTGGTGAGTTCTAAACCATGCAGTCCAGGGTTCCGCACAATTGGCCTCCTGATTCTCAACTAAAGTACGTATCATCACAGCCAGGTTTCCGGCTAGGATTGGTGACAAAACAACGACTGCTTCTTCTTTTTTTTTCTCGGCTTGGCCAAGATTTACTCTCCCTCCGAAACAAAAGCCCAAGGTGGTCGCGAAAGCAACAGAGGCAAGCCGAAAAGGAAAAGTGGCAGCCGAATCAGAAGCTAGGGAAAATCAGGTGCCTGAATGAATGAGCACAGCTAGAGTTGTAATATCGTAGCACGCACCAACTCGGGCCATCCATTGAATTGCCGATCCCTTGTGGGAATAGGGATCCCCATGTAAAGAGAAGCCGTGGGAAGGCCAGGAGCTGGTGCTTGTAAGTTGATGTTTACATTATGTCGCAAATCGTAGTGGTAGTGAAGGAATTAAGACGAGGAAGGTCTCGCGAGCAGAAGGGAAGCCGGGGAAACAATGTGTTTAGTCGATGGAGGGGGATAGATAGACGCGATGTTATGTTGCGATGTTCTCTGGCGGCAAAAAAGTCGGAGGAGGGGCTTTGCCGATTCCGCCATAGCCTAGTTTTGCCGACAATGAGGCACTCATTCGGCAGGCACGACAGCCTTGTCAGCCTCCAGCCTGCACCTTCTCCATCTACAGCCGGCGGACACAAGGAAGGAAGTTGCCAGCACTGAATTTCAGCGTGTCCGCGAGAAAAGAACGAGGGAAAAGCCCAAGGCCGAGATGCGGCGCATGGATGTTTCTATGAGGGCTTTTCTTTTCTTTTCTTCTCTTTTCCTCTTTTGCATCAGCTATAGCCGACCGGTTATACGTTGCTATTTTCCACGGATGATTTTACTGGTGGAAACGAACAGCAACCTTGTTGAAAAAGAAATGGCCGAATTTTATCGTTGATGCAGCCCCAGTTGCCTATGCTCGGTTACAGTTACAGGTTACAGTCGCAGTAATATGTAACCTAGATTTGTACTTTGTTAATCTTGTCCATACTCTCTTACCCAGCTGATTAACTAGAAACTAGACCGAACGACCGCTGGCTGGCCTAATTACCCGTTATCCTACAGAGAGCGAAGAAAGGCAGCCTCGGAGAGAGATGAAGGGGGGGGGGGGATAGAAAACAACAGGAAATAAAAAACACTCAGAGCTTGGATATCTGCCTGCTGCCCCAAAGCCATGCCCAGAGTGATTCGTCTGTCCGCCCAACAAATCCGTTTCTTGCAGGAAACTCGCCCACGCACCTTGCAAGATTACCTTTACACTTATATTCAGATTTACGCGAGCACACAGGCCAAGCAACGCAACCGACCCCCGCTACAAATGCACTACGCCCTTTGTTTCCTGCCGTTCCGTATCTGCGCACACGCGTATGCTGCTGCCATCTTCCAATCATCTGATATACGCAAAAGCACAGCCACTTGATGCCTTTGCCATCCGCATCTTGGTGTGTAGCATCTTGCCTTCTGAGTGGTTCATATTGGACGGGAGTGTGTGTGGAGTGGCTACGCCAGACGTGCGACAATGCGCAAAATTAGTAGAAAAAAAAGAAGCTTGGTTCACAAATGAACGCGAATGTAGCAGTTGAGACGTCAGAACAGCTCCTCGCTCTTCTTCGTTTTCTTTTATATTCTTTTCCCAAAGAAGTAATATTCCTCAATTCAGAGGGAAGGAGACGAAGAGATGAGAAAAACAGGGCTGTATATGCGGCCGGGACGATGAGGTGAGCGAGTGAGAAGAGAAGACAGGACAAGACAAGCAGATGGAGAAGAAAGGCAAGTGCGTAGACATGAAGGAGCACTTATACTGCTCATAGTCATAGTAGCAGGAGCGTGCATGATGAGAACTACAAGTACATGGACATAGATGTACACTGCTACGCATGCATCGCCAGTGCCAGTCAACGTCCGAATTTACAGCTTGACATTATGGGTTCTCTGTTGCCACTATATGTACCGCCGCGGGCAATAAAAAGAGGACAGGGCTTGATGGAGAATTTCCTCTGCTATTGAGGTGCAGCGAGGTTAAAATGAAGGGCCAGTATTGGGCGTGGCGAGAAGAGAACAGCTTTCCGATGCTGCATAGGCTGTGGGACAAATAAATGGCGGAGTAGCAAGGACACAGCAGATGCAGTTGGGCGAGCCATCCATACTGGGCTCGGCTAGACCCGGCTCCGAGCAAGAGGAGGAGCAGAAGAATGGGCGAGGCAAGAGAGGGCCAGCAAGGCATAAGCAGGGCTTTTTCCAGCGTGTAAGACAGCCATCGGCCGGTCATAGAACCTGCATTGTCCGAAAGACCTGCGAATGCAAAGGGTACGCGCGCATGACATGATTGTGCAGGCTGTGGAGCAAAAAAACATCACACATTTATTTATTTACATGTCTGGCCGAGCGCAAATCGCGAGACAAGACATGAGGGGGGGGGGGAGAAAATGAAAAACGAACAGAGGAACATGCACGAAAAGGGGGCAAAGAGGAGACTGCTCAGAGAAAAGAAGAAGGAGGAGAGAACAACGAGACAGAACTAGACACTCTCTCTACGGTCCTAGGAGGGATTAGTCAGGTGCAATTATATCAGTTCCAAGATAGAACCTGCCAGAGCAAGATAGACCGCTGGAAGGTTCGCATTAGCTTCTCCTTCAAAATAGAGTAACAATCTATCTGTGTAGGGCTCCGAGACCCTTGTTGTCCCTTTTGGAGCCCAAGTTGCTGTGCAATGAATACATTGAAAAACTTGCTCTGCTTGCCCTACGCCGCTGTACTACTGCTAGCCTCCAGCTACACTGCCACTTGTGCTACAGCCCGGCACGCTTTGTCTTAGTGGCCCTTCTAGTGGCTAGTGCTACTGTAGCTTCTGCAATCTGTGATTCTGTACGTAGCGTAGCCGCAGCGAACGGTCGACATATCGTGCTACATTACAAGAACAGTGCATCTCACGCAAGGCCTTGTGAGATTTGCGGCTTGAGACAAACTACAGTCTGCCTGGGCTGCTGTCTACTTGTCAACCTGTCTACTTGTCAACCTGTCTGCTGTTGGCGTTGGCGTTGACTGTTGTCGCGGCCAAGTCTCCGTCTCCCATCAGCAAACAGATCACAGCTCAAAAAGGGAATGCCTTCTGCGCTCTCCTTCTTTGCCGTCGGCTACGCTTGACATTGCAAGAAAACAGGAAAAGAAAGAACAAAAAAGGAAGAGGAAAAAGGCTTCTGAAACCCGAGCCAACCAGGAAAGACCCTGATGAGCACCACTATACATACAGCAAACCCCTTCCCCCAGCTTGACGCTGAACTCCTCTGCCTCCCTGCTTCCCTTCTCTTTACTCCCTTTTCCCTCTCTCTCACTTGTTGTTTGATGTTTTGATGTTTCCTCTGAGAACAAAAAATAAATCTCAAGTATCAAGACCCTTTTTTCCTTTCGAGAAAAGTAATAATAATAACAGCGATGATAAACGAGGGGGGGGGGGGGGCGTTTCCTTCTTGCTTTCCTACATCGACTCCTGCCCTTTGATCTCTGCTCGGCTGCTTGGCAACTCGTACTGCAGTTCGTAACCTGCTTTCCTGTCTTCTACTTCCCCTCCCAGATCCCGAATTAACGCCTTGACCAAGACCTTGTTCTTCCTCTTCGTCGAGTGATCGGCCTGAGTTTATATCTCAGCGTCCCTAATCTCATGTCCCTATTGCTGCTACTCTCAAGGCCAGCGGTCTCTGTTATGCAGCATGGTAGGAGATGGAGGCGAGGGCGGAAAGATGTGGAAAGCAAAAAGCAAAAAGCAGGAGGAAAGAAAGGAGGGGGGGGCAGAGACGAACGGTTTGCTCTTTGCTCGTTATGCGCGCATTGATGAGCGTTGTGTTGCCCCCCCGCTTAGCGCCCTCTCGCTCAGGATAATTACATTGCCTGCATTATGCAGTGCGTGCATGCTTGATACTTCGGCGGGCTGAGCTTATTCATGGGTGGGATCTTGATGGAGGGGGGTCTCCTGAGAAAGATAACAACGTACACAGAGCCCCCATCTTGGGCCTCCCCCTTGGCTTCGGCCCCAAGGCCCTAACAACAGTCAAGCAGAAGACACGCTCTCCCTCTCCCTTGTTTTCATTGTCTAGCAAAAGACGTGTTCTAGGAGAAAACTACCAGTCTGGCTTGTCTTGGCTGCTTTTTTTGCTTTTGATTTGTATTCCATCCTTTCCCCTGGTCGTTTCGAATGCTTGACGAGGCGGGGCTTAGCATCACGGTCTATGACAGGGAACTGTCGATATAACCCCCGCTCGTGTGCGTGCGTGCTTAAGTAGCGCAACAGGGTTGGTCAACATTCGCAGGGATTTGGCTCAATCAAGTGCGCGCTGTTTTTGTTGTTGCATATGGGGAGGAGGGAATGTCTGAAAGGGTTTTTATATGAGAAGACTGCGAGTTTGCCATCCCATAACCCCGTTACCTGAGGCTGGCTGGCTGGTTGGATAGCTGACCGGCTGTCTTCTCAAAGCACAGACTACTCTTTTTTCTCTTGCTTTTTTTTTTTTCTCTTCTACTTCCATCCCACCGTCATATCTGTTGCTTGTGCTCACTATGCTCCAGATCGTCAAGATTACGTGCCACGCTTGCCCGCTTGGCCCTTGCCGGCCGGCTGCTCTTGGCGGGCTCAAAAGTCTGCAGAGCCATAAGGCCTCAGCGTAGAGGGCGAGTGTGGGCGGGAGACGGGGGAGAAGCAGAGAAAGAGAAAAGAAGGAGGGGGGATGATAAAAAGAAAGATTCAGACAGGCCTAGGCCTCTCGTTCATTTTCCCTTGTCCAACGTGGAACAACCCGTTATCACCAGGCGTATGCTGCGTATCAAACCGCCCGTCAGAGCTGGAGCAAGAGCCCTAACCAAGACTTGCCCGCCCCGTTGCTATCTTTTTGCGCTGTTGCGATGTTGGAAGATTATCGCCATGACAATCACATCACATTTGCATTCAGAAACTTCCAATCAAATCCATTCGCACAATCGCCTATTCCAACACCATTAGCCTTAGCCCTCCATCATGCGGCCTCAAAGGCTGTTTACAAAGGGCAAACGTATTCCAATACACTTGAGAAACACACCTAAATCAAGGAGTGCGGAAGGTAGGAGTCCATGAGCAGGGAGTACCCGTTGTCTTTTCTTGCGGCGACTTCCACCTCCTTAATTCTTGGCCGCCGGATAGGGTGGCGGGCAGCAGTGGTAGCGATGGTATTCAAAAGCAATGAATATTCCTGTCTTGGTGCCTTACCGGTCCATTGCATTGGAGCATCGCATTGCATCACACATCAGGACATCACATCACATCCTAAATCACATTACATGGCCTTATCACATCGCCACCTAGTATTTCTCCAATCACCGTTCCATGTGCATCCATTACATCACATTTCTTGCTGTCCATACGCCGGCAGCTTCTGTCTGGCCCCGACTGGGTTGGTTTCGTGGTTCTTTTGTCCACTAGTGACATGAATAAAATAAAAAACCACGGCTGTCACGTACGTGTGCACATATCAAGATGGCAGGCACATACGTACGTTGCTTGGCTTCCCCTCTTCCTGTGTGAAAACATTTCCCGTTATAGGTAAACAGAGGGCGGCTATTACTCCAGGTGACAAGGAAGGGGGAGAAGGGCTCATTTGCAGTCACATGCGCAGGTGGGCAGCGTGTTGTCTCTCGTTGTGGAGGGATAGCCCTTGGACCGCAAAAGCAAGTCACAACAAGCGACAAGCAAGCAAGAAGGAAATAGCAGGTATGCCCGTAGTAGAGAGACAGCAAAAACAGCAAAAGCAAAGTCCACGGGCGGCTTGGCTCTTCTTACTACGAACCACTCGTGGAAATTGCCCAAGCCCGTTGTCAAATTTTAGATAAGGAAAAGGCTCCGCGATCTGCACCCTGGCCAGGCCGTTGCAAATAACATTGATGCGAGGAAGAAAAAGAAAGGAAATAAAATAAAATAAAAGTCTTGCATCTGTTTCGAAGCTTGCCTTCAAATTTGACAAAGTGTGTGTTCTTCTCCGCTTGTTGCTGGCTCACTCACGTTTTCTCTTCGCTTTGTCAACGTGATTCACGGCACAAAGTATCGATACAGTCAATCTAAGGGCAGCAAAGACACCAATAAAATGACGAATAAATGAAAAATTCGTGGATAAACAGATAGATAATAACAATAATAATAAAAGAGAGAAAAGAACCAGACAGCAAAATAAACCATTGAATGCTCTACAAAAGACCGCCGGGGAGGGGCGTGGACGAGAAATTAATAAAATATACATATAAAAAGCTACACTACAAACGTCCCTCGTCTGCCTGTGTGCAGACTTTTGGCGGGCATGGCATGGCAAGCCGAAAAGAACACCAAGAACCTGATGCTATCAGGACATCGAGGATCGAGAATCAAGATACGTCGAGGCTTTCCGTCCCGCTAGCCTTGGAGCAGATAAGCTCATCTGAGTACACGATGATGCCAACAACCACGAGAGGATGGCGGACTGCGTCGGTGTAATCTATACTGGGTGTGGCTATAATGCGTACGGGACGGGACTGCGAGTCTTGTCTGTGTGTGTGTGTGTGTGTGTGTGTGCATCGTGTTGCCGTTGCCGTGCATTTTTTCTGTGGCTGCTGCTCTCTGGTCTCTGGCCGAGTTCCGAACGACTACCTCCATCGACATTTCAGCAGGCGGAACAAGTAAGACAGCTTGTGTGTATGAGACAACATCGCCTTCTACTTTTCCCCTAGGGGAGTGGCTGTATCGTTGTCAGATGTCCATAGAACGAGTCAAGTGAGTGTTATCGTTTGTCAATGATATGTTCGTGTTTGATGGCCCGCCGTAGTGCAAAGGAAATTTTGAACCTCACTTCAACTTGACAACCTTCTCTTATCCCCTTTCCTCCGTTTTATCTGTCCTGCCGCCCTTGAGCTTGTCCCCTCTTTCGCCCGCATTATCATGCAATGCAATCTGTATGCATGTCTCCCTTGTCTCTGCCTTCCTGAGCCCTGAGTTCACAGGCCATGTTGTCATTATTAGCAGGGCCTTGCCTTTTTCTATATTACGCCCAATACGGGGGAGTAGCGGGTGGCAGGGCTTTCTCGTTTTATTCGAGGTTGGTTTAGCGATCGAGGGGTACAAAGCTTTGTGTAGTTGGAATTGTAAAGCACATTCCCTGAAGGCTTGATTGCTTGCTCTCTTGCTTTTCTTGTGCATGTACATGTGCATGTGCTTTGAATCTGCATGTATATGCGCCTGCGCGTCCAGTCTGGGGCAAATTCAGAGAGTGCCAAATTAATTTGAGCAAAAGAGACACGCAGATATCAAAAGCACGTTCAACCATGACAAGTCAAGTTTTTGGGCAGCTTCCCGCCTCTGAAAGCTTCTCTCTTGTTTGCCAACCAAAAATGGAAAAGATGCAAAGCCCTCTACTGCAGATGACGCGTTCTTTCTCGTAATTATTGACTGTTCACGGGCCCGACGGCAGATTCCATTTGCCACTTCGAGCAAAGAAAGTCGCTTGCTTGTGCCTACGAGAAAAAGCGCAGATTAAGGTCCGGAAAAAGAAAAAAAAAAGAAACTCCGAGGTCAACCCTAAATAATGGGCCTGTATCCCTAACGAACGATATAGCCAGACCTACTAAAATACAATATATACTACATCCTTGCTACATGCTTTTCCAAAAGCCAATTTGATTTTTTTAGCCAGCCAGTCTGGGTCCGGCAAACGCAGTATGAGAAGACACAAGTATACATCCTCATGTACGGGGAGCAAAAGACGTGGCAGAAGGGGGCGCTACTTCAACGTCAGGTCTATACCTTCAGGTGGAAGGACTTCGCTTTAGCTCTAGCCTGTCCCCAGAGGATTAAGAATCTCACTTTGACATATAACTAGCAGAACTTGACCTGTAATTAGCCTGAAGCTTGGATGGAGAAGAGGGAGGAAAACATCATAACATATGAGAAACAAAAAGTTGGGAGGAGCAGGAGAAGGAAGGAGAGGAGAGGAGGAAGAGAGGAGGAAGAGAGGAGGAAGAGAGGAATGGAAGGAAAAAATGGAAAAAAACAAAAAAAAGTCAAGCTAAGCACATCGCACTCTACGTCAATGCTTTGCATTCCAGGCTAGACTTCCATTTCCTTTCATCAAGAGCTTGCCAGAGAAAAAAAGCGAAGCAGTGAAAAAAAGGAAAAGAAGCGGATGTGGCTTCTAGATGACGGCCTGGTAACACAATAGAAATCCGCACTGCACACATGCGCACTTGCGACTGTCTCCATGACGAGTGTTTTGATGCACACAGGAAGGACGGACTCCTCACGTCACGAAGCTACAATGTCACAAGGAAGGCGTTTATGTGTAAGTTAATGTGTAAGTTACCCCATATGTGCTGATGTGTGAAGGGCTTGTATCTTGACTTGGCCCAATGACCACCTACTTTAGCCACTGGCCAAATACTCCACTGCCTCTTTCGTGCTGTGTCTAAAACTTTGGAGACGTAGGCTTTTCTCAAGACTGCGCATTAAGGGAGGAGCAACCAAGGCAAAAAAGACTGCCCAATGCACTAGGCGTTGCAGACGAAGCTTTTGGCCCTGTCTTTTCTTCGTTGTTCGATCAACACAGCATAAGCATAGTCTGGGTTAATAACAGGTTGACGGGCGGGCGCTTGTTTGCTGTCGTCATTCCGACCTCCGGCCTTTTGTCGTGTCGTCTTTTTTGTAGGCGTCGGTTCTTGGCATCATTATCTTTTCCCTTATTTCCTATCATGCGTGCGTGTTTGCAAGTCGGCCGATCTCGCCCCAAATGAACGGCGGAAAAAAAAAAAAAAGTAAAAAGAAAAGCCATAAAAAGGGCAGAATAAAAAAGAGAAGCCGCCTACAAGCCCCTTCTAATCTTGTGTCCCCAAAGGCGGAGTCCTAGGACTATTCATTACGTATGTTGTATGCAGTCTTGCTTAGTAAGCCGTAAGATGACAGCATACGGCAAAATAGCACCAAAAAAAAACCTCCTCTTTCCCTCGCTGGCTTGACGATCATTTACAAAAGCATCATTAATCGGGGTGTCAGCGCAAAAGTGAATGGAGAATGGATCACTCGAGATTTGGAGCGCGGCGGAAACGTTATTCTTATTCCTGTCTAGCTTGCGCTGCCCCTAGGACGGCGCTAGCTAGAAGCTTTCCCTTTGGCCCCCCGTCCCCTGGAGAGGCGCTATAAGCCGCTGTAGCTCAGCGGGTGGCTTCTAGAGCCTGTTGATGTCATCTCTTTTTTTTTTTTTTTTTCCATCTCTCCCTCTTTGGAGTTGAGCCAACATCTACCACTCATCCTCCATCCCATCCTCTTCAAATCCCATAATTTACCCTCTAGCTTTGGTCAATACGAAAGCCCACAGTTATGTAGGAATACACAATAGCTGCTCCTCGGCTGCCCTTATCACGCCACCCTGTTTATCGCTTTCTGGGAGGCTGGCCTGTTGGGTCAGACAGAGCTGCCGATCGTGTTCTGGCTGGACTATCCCTCTTTGTCTGCCAGTCACCAACCAACAGTTGCGGAAGCTTTGCATTGCATTGATTTGCTTTAGCCTGTTGTAGTTCATATAACCCCCTATAGCAGGCCGCCATATGAGGGGCTTTCTATTATCTTCGAGACGAGATAAAAAAAGAAAATGACTAAAAGTCCTGTGCTATGACTTCCGCCGCAAGTACATACACACATACAAGCACTATACTGCAATGTTATTTATTGTCAGCCAAGTCACATTAGCAGGGCGGATAAACGAGCAGGCAAGAAGACGCTAGACGCTGGCTGAGCTTTTCCTGACAGAAAAGCTAGGTAAATAACGGTGGAATAGTGTGCTTGTCTCTGCTCTAGACTAGAAAAAGATTTGCACAAGACAGACTTGGAGGGAACAAACAGCCTCGGGTTGAAACACGGAATGAAGGGAGCGAGAATCGACAGAGAAGCCGTCTTTTTTTTTTTGATTACCCCCATAACTCTAGTTATTATTTATCATCGCTTATTCTCTCCCCCCCCTCCCCTCCCTCTTTCCATCCTTCTCCTTCTTCCCCTTCTTTGTACTCGAGCTTGTCCTTGTCCTCCCTCGTCTCGTGCTAGTGTAGCGTTTCTTGTATGAAAGGCCAGGTAAAGCCCACTGTTGTAATCGGAGTGTTTATCCTCCTTGTCAGTCCGTGGTACTTGATGATATTATACACATTGTCGCAACATTTTAACTTCTCAAACAAGGATGGGCTTGACAAGGTATAGGATGAGCAGCATGCGTAATGTGGTAGCGTGCATCTGTATCTGTATAAGTGCATATGGCAACCATTAAGGGCCTTTCTAATTAGTGCTGTACTGGGCCTGTAAGCTCTGGGCGGGTTAGGCTATCTTAGGGCGAGTATCCTGTTCCCCCCTTTCCCCTTGGCCTGTGCATTTGCCTTTCCTTTCATCCTTTCCTTCCTACGGCGCTTTCCCGCTGTCGCTCTCCCTTTTCCCTTTTCCCTTCAATATTCTTTCCTGAGCCCATTCTCCCAAAGCCCATACGCCGTTCGCTGGCTTCAGCATAAAGTCGGCTAACTGCACCCAGTTCGGCCTAGTCCAGCCTCGTGATGTACCGTGGAGACTTGGAGCAGTCTGCTCTGTTGCTGGACTTTGCTGGCTTGGCTTGTCTCGTCTTGTTGCTAGCTTCACGTACACATCGTGTTCATAATGGAGGTGTGGGGCTGTTTGGGTAAGCCTGTGATAATTTCTGGATTGTCCTTGCTTGCTATCTGCAAAGCAGATCAAATAAACAAGCATTGTTATTGCGGCGATTGCATTGCCTTGAGACTGCCTTGAACTTGTTGCCCAGATATTGCCTGGCAATGTATTGACTTGTATTTCTTTTTCATTCGCTTCCAAACAGGAGCCCGGAAACCTGTAGTTTATACGTGAGTTTATCGCCTGCACTGCAGCTTCAGCCAGGGCTAGTAGCAAAGGCAGATATCAATCAGCGCCCAGCAAGTACCCACCCCACTCGCCCACTCCAACTCCTTGTCATACGCACGTAAGTAAGAGGCCATCACTATTTTCTCTTGGTTTGCCCAGTAGGTCAAGCGAGTCGAAGCCACCGACAATCTCTGAGAGAAAAGAAAAGAGGGGAGGAGTCAGACGAAAATGAAAAAAAAAATCTCAGACAAGGCTGCTGTGATAAACGAGCAAGAACAGTATGGAAAAGAAAATGCAGGTTTATCTCGTTTTATTCTGTTAAATTCGACCATATTTTATTCTATCCCATTCTATGCCATTCAATTATGCTCTATTTTATTACATTTGACCTCAGGCTTTTTTCGTCTCGTTTCGTCGGACAAAAAGAGATATCAACTCCATGCTGAGGGGAGACAGGAAAAAAAACAATTAAATGCATTTTCAACGTATTTTGGTTTCTACACCCTGAGACCCTGTCTGCTTGATACAGCCAAAACTGAGGCAGAGACTTGGGGCGGGACAGAAGGGGGCCGAGTGGAGGCTACACATCTTAACTCCATAAAATCTTCAAATCTCTTTTTTTGTCCTTGTATCCGCTGTAATCATCCAAGTCGGAGACGACTGCCTTTGTGGGACGCAGGTTTGTTTGCACGCTCCATCCTGCAGGACAGTGGATTTATCCTCGAATTTACCTATTGATAGCATTGTTTTGTACACCCCTCCCCGCTCCTCTTGTCTCTTTTCTTGCCCCTCCCATGTTGATGTATATACGAAGAACCAGCAACAAAGTTAGAGAGCACTCAAGAGTACAGAGCTACGCCCAAAGATTAAACTCGACCTCTTGCTTGACACTGGGGGGGGGGGGGGGGGGGCAGAGGGAGGAGAGAAAGAAGGGCGGGCTACTTTGCGTGGATTTCGTAGTAAACTGCGGGCTATTCCTCGAGTCGAAATCATATATACATCTATCCCATCCATCCTCCTCGTCGCGGTCATCTTGAACCATTGATTGGAAGACCACCAACTCTATCTGAGCCTCTCTCTTTCTTTCTTTCTCTGCCATCTCGCATACATATACTATACTTTGCTACCTTGATACTTAGCTCTGCACTTTTCTCCAGCTTGTACATATCATAAATCAACCCATCTCCCACCCCGCCTTCCAATCTCCTCTCCTCTTTATCCTTTCTGTCCCTCTTCTTTTCGGCAATTGCCTTTGACTTCTAGTCTATCTCATCTTGCTACCTATTTGGCTTCTTGCCCTATTTCCTTTGCCTGCTCCATCTACCTTTTTGCCCTCATTTTACTGTTGCGGTCCTTTTCAGAAAAAAACGCCCTTCACAAACGAAGCTCAGCTTGAGAAGGATTGCATTCACGTTCACCATCATAACACAAATACATGTGCATGCACGGCGGCATACTTCCACGCCAGTAAAACAGCATTCGAGGAAGGCACCAGATAGCCAGAAAACTTTTTCGCTCTTTCCTAAATCCCAATCACCCGTCGATTTCCATTCTTGCTCTTCCCCCGCTCCCGCCCGTCAACCAGAAGGTGCCGTCGTCCTGCTTTTTTTTTTTTTAATTCACTCTCGTGAACCCGGTCACGATCAAAAAGCACTGGCTTTTCATCCACCCTTGTATTGGCCTCTTTTGTGTCTTATTTACAAGGCGTTCAAGCACAAAACCCAACAAGAAAAGTCTACAGCGCGTCCTTACGCCACTCCCAATGACTGCAGCTACTGCTTCATACCAAGCCTCCATGGCCGACTTGAAATCAGAACCTTCCCATTCCACCATGTGGCCTAGCTTTTCGCAGCCTATGCACATGACCAGCAGATACGCTCCCACCATAGACCAAGCACTTTCCAGACCCCGCCACAGCGGTGACTTGCCTCCCCCGTACCCCGCCTACCACTCTCAACAGTCGTCGTCTGCTAGCGCAGGCCCAGGTACTTCAAGCACTGGCTCTGGAGCCCCCCGCCCCTACCATGAGGATGACTATGACCGGAGCCAGCCTTCAGTCTCTCAGCAAACATACTCCAGCCTAAAGCGCCCGTATGCCGCCACCGAACTGGCGCCTTACCAAGAGATGATCCAGGATCTCCGGGAAGACACCAAGCTCAATGTTGGCCACGACCAGAAGCTCCTCTCGTTCAAGCGCAGCCATGACAAGCATACCATCGTTGACCAGCATGGCCGCATGCAGCAGCTTGAGATGAATGCTCAACTCCATGGCATGTTCTTTCTCTCTGAAATGCCGGCTACTGCTAGCGACGGTACTGCTCTTCAGGCTGAGCTCACTTGTTACCGCCGCAACCTTTTCCAGATCAGTGGCTCCCTTATCTGCCCTCGAGGCCAGCTCAATGTCGTAACCGAGTCTGGCGAGACCGTCCCCATCAGCAGTATGGAAGTCACTATCAGTGCCATTGAGTCAGTCGATGGAAATTTCGTTAGATTGATTGTCATTCCTTGGAAGACCCCCCCTCCCAATGCCCCCGATGTTGCCCAGACATCCGACCAAGAGCCGCCGACTCTGCCTCTGATCCCCTTCCAAGACGAGGGCAACGAGGCCGACGGCGAGTATGCCGTATACCCCATCGGATGGCGCCGCTTACAGTTCAGAATGTAAGTCTTTCTGCTCGGCGCTAGTCTACCACGGCTAAAATTGCTAATACTTTACGTCACTCTTAGTGCCACCGCCAACAATGGCCGCAGAAAAGAGCTCCAGCAGCACTTTGTTCTGCACTTGAAGGTCATTGCCACCCTTGCTAATGGTAGCAAGACTCCCGTCGCCGAATCTGTCACTTCGCCTATTGTAGTTCGTGGCCGTAGTCCTCGCAACTTCCAGGCTCGCAAGGAGATACCTCTGCTGGGCTCTAGTGCCGGCTCGCGCGGACAGGCCCTGGTTGAGAATGGCATTGGAATCGTTGCCGGGCCCCTCACCATGAAGCCTGACACCAAGCGTTGCTTGGATATCAAGCCTCCTCGCTCCAGCTTTACTTTCAGTGCTCCTAAGCTCCCCAGTGCACCTGTGGCAATGCGTTCTAAGTGCGTACCTACCTTCCAATCGACCCCCCTTTTCAAACTTGAACACTGGGACAACCGTACTAATATGGCAAGTAGCTCGTACTCGTCCCCCTGGACTGCCAGTAGCATGTCGCACATGCCTCCGACTCCTACGAATTATCCTCCTACGACGGTGTCTGGAGACTCGTATCCTAAAGTAACGCTTCCTGGCAATTCTGGCTTCCATTCAGAGAGCCAAGATATTACTCTCCAAACTCCTGTCTCCTCGGTCTCTTCTATTCCCCCAGTGCAGTTGTCTCTTGCGTCACAGGAACAAGGAGCTCCGATACGCACCCAATACGCATACGCACCTTCGACAACTGGAACTTCTCAGCTCTCTGCGACAGCAGTTGCCGATAGCTCATTGAGCGTACCTCGCTATGTTGATGGCAATCCCCGGCCATCCAAGAGCCCGCGAAACAACTACCCTTCTGGCTCAATTACCACGCCTAGTGAGCATGCTTCTGAGTACCGCTACAGCTCATCGTACCACGACATAACTCTCAACACTAACACGGGCGACTTCAACGCTGGAGACTCGTCGACCCCTAACTCAGCACCGCCTCGTGACTACTACCCCCCGGCCAGCACATGGACTTCGTCCAGCGAGTCTTCCGCGCCAAGTAGTGCCTATGCTTCTGATAGTCGCGCATACTCATTCGATGCGTACAAGACTAGCTCGGCCACGGTGCCGCCCCCGCCCCCAGCCAAGGGCCCAGTCCCATCTTCAACGGCAGCTCCGCTATACTCCAGCAACTATTCATGCTACTCTTAATTTTTAAGCGAGCTTCTGATTTTGCTGGCTTTCCTTTCTCTTGTCTTTATTTTCTCTTATCTTTCTGCAAAACCGAATCATCTGCACACCAAAAAAGGGGACAAGTCTTTTATTCCCTGACATGTTTTATACCTGAAGGCTGGCTGGCGTACGGAGAAATATACCATCCAAACTGGGACTTGGACTTCTTCTCTTCTACTTTTTTTTCCCTTTGTGTTTTTTTTCTTTCTTTTTACCCGTCACATAAGTCCTGGATTTATTTCTTCTATTGACCCTTTGTCTTTTCTTTTATTTTCTTTTTCTTTTGCTTATTCTATTTTCTTATAACGACCACTATGTCCCCCGCTTATTTTTATTCTTTACTACTTGATGATATATCAGCGCCTAGGCTATTATTATTTTCTCTCTGTTTTTTCCTTTTTCTTTGGGTTTCTTTCTCGTGATGGATTTTGGCATGGGATACAACAAGGGCTTGGGCTTTTGCTCAGTGTTGTGATTCTTTTGGTTTCTTGCCACAGGATATGGGTTATTTTATGGGTACCTTTTTCTTTTATTGAAAGAAAAGAGGTTGGATGAAATCTATTTCTTAGGAGAAATCTTTTTATTTTCTTTTTATCTTCTTTGACGTTTTGTTTTAGTCCTTTTTTTTCTTTTCTTTTTCCTTTTCTTCGTCTCTTCCCTGTTTTGTCTTTTTTAAAAGGGGGGAGGAGGGGAGAGGAGATAACAGAGTTTGATGTTTTTGTGACCAAGTTGATGCATGACGCTTACTTGGGTGGCCAGTGATGACATCGTACCTACGCATGATGGTATTCATATGTGATAAAGTTTGCGTGAGTTAGAACTCCAATCAGTGTCCACATTACCGGCAATATGTGATGTCACTTTGAGGAGGTGTTGGTTGGGCAGTAACGAGCATGAAACGCCCAAGGAGCCCCTAGTGTACACACCACCATGCATGTATAGTCAAGCCCGGCTCCTCTGCCTTCAAGTAGCTCACATCGCTTATACCGTGACGTAACAGCCTCCTTTATACCTGCTGATTGAGCATGAACGACAATTCCTCTGGCTTTTGGACCAAACTACGTAATATGGATGGCTACTGCAGAAATGCCTGCTTAACTAATGAGGGGGATTTCCCCCACACGAGTCCGACGGGCAGTCTCAACACACTTGGTATGGCTTTGGTTGGCAGCTATCTTTCATACTCACGAGCCCACCCCCCTAGGAATTGGTGATGGCATTTATTGTAAAGCTTCGACGCCACCGATGCAATGGCTGCTGCAGACTGACCACATAATAGGCTGGGGGGGGGGGGGGGGGTTTGATGGATATGCTCTTGTTACCAAGCTTGGTTGATACTACACTGACTCACTTGCCTGGTCCATTGCAGGGCTGGCGTATCGCGGCCATCGACAGTGCTGCCATAACCAGTGTGAAATAGTTGTTTAGGGTGGTATGGATGCGAGCGAATTCTGGATTATGCTGCGCTTCTGGGAAGGCCCATTAGGTCGGCTCTGGATGATTGTCTGCAACTTAAAGGCCTAGGTAGAAAACTTATGCTACGGGCATCTCGTACTGCATTTGGTGTGAGCGTAGAGCACCTGCCCCTGAGATCTGAGATAGTCTCTGCGCCTCAGTTTCTCAAGCACAGGAAAAGCTTCTATATCACCTTTATATGTCGATTTTTTAAACTTAATTCCAGTACAACTAAAACAGCTAATTAGTGTCTGATGTTACCACTCAAAAATAGACTGATATATTACCGACCCAAGCGTCTTAGTGTTTAAGGTGATCCTTTGGTGGAAGCTGTAGCTGCTCGTTGATTAGTTGGTGTGAGGTTGAAAATGGAGCAAGATTGTAGCGCACCAGGAGCACAGCCGATGTTTAGCCGATGTGCCTGGAACCATGTCAATTCTTATTGCAAAACTTATCAGTGAAAGTTTGAGAATACTTGATTAAATGGCGAAATCTTGACATGGACTATTCCGTTGATCTTCGGAACGTCACTGTTCTTTCATTCCAGGCACATATATATTCTAGCCCGTTTATACCGCTATGTTTGAACTGCCAGATGCCAAACGGTAAAAACAACCTTGACTCGCCTTCTCTTTCCCCTTCGTGTGCTAGAGCCCCCTTCGCTAATGCCTCCTGTCATAGTGTACGGCGCCATGAACTCAATAGCTCAGACTCAGAGTCTCGTCACAGCAGCGATGAAGAAATTGACTCTATTCTACGCGAAAAGCTGCGTACCAAGCTTTCAAGTGCTCTAGAGTTCAGCTTCGACTTTGTTCCCGTAGAGAAAGCCTCCAAAGATGCGCTGTCTAGTACAGACATCAACGCCACAGATGCTCTGGAAGAGGAAGAGCATACAGATGAGCCTGAAGAGTTCGAATTCCGTCTCTTTGCCTCAGACGTAGCACAGGCGACCAAAGTCGTCCTTGAGTCCGACAGGCCTGTCAAACTGGGAGAGGGAACTGTGCTGATGCCCTCCCGGCCTCTTACATACTACCTGGCCCCACGCGCCACTGGAAAGCTACGTGACCAGTTCGATTTCGCGGCCGTTAGCGGTGACCAAGTTATGGCTTATGCTCAGCGGCGCTGGTGGGGGTGCGAAATGCCGTGGAAGGTCGTTACGGGGATCTCAGCAGCAAATTGCGGCTTGGCATTACCTCGGACAACGACTGCCACAAGCCCTCCAGCTGGCAGCAAAGGCGATGCAACCAGGCGGCGGACCAGACCATGCAAGAAGATGCGTATTAAAAAACACATCAAGGAACGCTTGGAGAGAGCGAAAATGGAGGAGGAAAAGCGCAGGAACATGTCCAAGGAAGAGCTGCTCAGAGACAAGAAGAAGAGAGCAAACCTGGCAAAGAAGCAGCGTCGTAGGGCCAAAGCAAAAGAAAACAGCAAGGTGAATTCACAGACAGGGACAGATGCTTAAGTTGTAGTAGTGGCAACGGCAGCAAAGACAATTAGTTCTGGCTCTGGAGACTTTGGGAACAATCAACAAATCTACCCATCGCTGAGGCACGCTGCTGCTGTGGCTATAAAAGCCAGTCAATATACCAATTGATATCTTTGTTCATCAGCTGCACCTGGCTCTTCAAACGACACCATGACTAAATCTTCTCGCGATACCCGTTGCAAGGCTGCAGGGTTAGGGTTTGCAGAGCTAGACCGCCAACCAATCAAACTAGGAACCGTGACCAGGCTGTCATGTAACTGCCCCTCATGGTAGAAGCCAGACTTCAAGGTATAACGGCTGTATTGCTTGCTATGCTGACTCAAACCCGCGATTCATAGCCGAATACCTGTATTTTTTGCTTCTAGAATGTCGCATTAACAACTCCCCTTCAAAACTTGCGGATCATCGGTTATCCCAGGCTTACTTTGCAGCTCCCTAGCCTACGAACTCTCGGTCGGCTCAGCACGAATATCGATAGAACAATGTCTGCTATTTGGCAATATTCGTCCGACCAGAATAACGAACGGTCCTCCGATGATGTCACCGGTGTCGCTCCCGAGATGATTGCCGGCCCCCCCCCTCCCCCTCCCAACTCACAGCAACAGCAACGGTCCGACTTCCAATCTCGCACATCAAGAAACCGACCCCAGGGCCAAAGACCACCCAACCCACCGCCAAACAATGCGGCGTCGCCATGGCCACCCGCCCCCACTGCGGGCCGCAAGAGCTCCATTGACGGCCGCATGGGCCCCATCCCGACCGAAGGCCCACAGGACTCGCTCTCACTCGGCCAGCTGAAGCGCATTGTCGCCGGCTTCCAGCGCCCGGAGAAAATGTCGTGCTATGACTATACATACAATGACTTCGGGTCGTTTGCCGAAGAAATAAGCGAGTGGTTTGTCGATGGTGCGTGGTCTTGGAACGCTTTAGACAACGCACGCAGGTCATATTATTGGCAGTGGGAGGACGCGACACAATATATTAGCAGCCTGATCGCCGAAAATGACCCAGCTGTACATGATATTGACATCGCACATCTGGCCACGTGGGAAGACGCAACAACCCGGCTCAAGGATGGCGTCGTGAGGGGTGCGCTAGATGTTATCAAAGATGGCAATGTTTCACAGCGGTCACCAGCTATCGGATCATTGGCTTACATTGCCCTGGGACGCTGGGAAGACACTGCCCACAAGCCGGCCAAGTCTGGGAGCATTACCCCCGCTACGGAAATGCAGCTTGAAGAAATGGTTGCGGGTATCTCCATCATGACTAAGCTGGGTGGGCTGCCTATTATCTGGGACACGCTCCTAAAGATGCTACATTCTGTGTGGGATGTCGCCAACAACGTGGCAACAATGTCAGAGGGAGAATTGTCAGACCTGAGCTCAGATATGATGCATCTCATGACAATTCTGTACGTGGCTATGCAAGTCTCCCTCAGCTACCCTGCGGATGTTGCAGCGCCTATTGCGACGCAAATCAGTGAGTTGCTGCTGCCATGGTATCCTTACATTTTGAAGTCCTAGGTGTTTATACTGACATATAGATCTTTAGTTGAGCTTAAGCCTCCCATTGTCGAAACCCTGCTCATTGAAACTACAAAGCGCCGCTTTGACGATGGCGATCTTCTGCCCCAGACACAAATGCTTTTGTTGTTATGGAAGTCTATCCTTGTTGTCTTTGGAGGGTCAAAGGAGCTTCTCGAAACAAAAAAGGCAGCTAGTGAGTCTTCGTTGGAAGACAAAGCACAAAACCTCATCCTTGCTTCTCCTCTCGATTACCATGTATTCCGCGATGAAATAGTATCCAAATATCCAGCCTACATCCCCCCGCACTCAAGTCTACCCTATGATAACATCGGCAAGTCACTCCTATCGGCGCTTTCCAACCAACCCCAGCGAAATACAATAAATGGGGGCATCATCCCGCCAGTTCCCGGTACTCAGATTGAGGGTAGCACGTCTATTCTCAACCAGCCTGTTCACATAGCCACACCGGCCCCATCTCCCCCTCCATCCCCCGCAGCTGGTGGAAAGGCTATTAAGAAGCAAAACTACCAAACAAACCAGGACTTCCCCTTCCTCTACCCTCCCTTAGACGCCACAAGCAACAGTGCAGGCGGAAAAGGCTTTGCGGGTGAGCAGTGGGAGTCTGTAGGGCGGCGGTGGGAGGGAAGCGAGCTACCAACATCGATTATCGAGGCAGGCAATCTCTTCTCTGACAGAGTGCGCATGTCGCGTGCCATGCGGCAGATGTGGGAAGAGCGCGAGGCATTTCTCAAAGAAGATAAAGGCTGGGATCCTGTTTTGAAACCAAGTTTGGAATCTGACGCTATGGCTAACATTGACGACAATGACGACATTGAGTCGTTGGACCTTAGCGAGCTGACGCTAGAAGAGAAGCAAGAGCTTGCCCGCGTGCGCAAGCTCATGCGCGAAGAAGAAAATAGCGAGCACGTGACAAGAGACGAGCTTGGGTTGCCAGAAGTACCCATTGACCTGGGCCCCAACCCAGAGATGATGCTGCCTGAGACCAAGCGACGACTTCTAGCCGTTGACAGCTTCTACCGCCAAGGACTTCCGTATTTCCAATCACTTGTGATTGTTCTTCTTAAGACCATCATGGCGAATGTCTCCTCTCTTCCGGTTCCAGTTCCCCAGAGTGCCCATCCCGTTGGGATGAAAATGGCTTACTCGGTCCAAGAGACACATCGCACGCCAGAGGAGATGGATCGCGCAAAGGGACACGAGGTCACGGCAAAGGCTGTGACCGGTATTCTTATTCTGCTTTTGAAGTGGTTCAAGGTGTCACGTGAGTTCCTTGATGGTTAACCTAGCGTTTTCTTTACGTATGATGGTATTAACTTTTGCTGCTAGACGTGCTTAAATTTGAATACTTGACCCAGCTGCTACTCGACTCCAACTATCTGCCTTTGGTCCTCAAGTTTTTCATCCACCAGGAGATTGCTAATGTTGTTGAGTCTAAAACGGATCGTCCTGAGAATTCGTAAGTCTCCGCTCATTTCTTTTCCTCTTTACTTCTTCCACGGATATGTTCTAATCCCGAATAGTTTCTTCCATGTGTGCAATGTTCAAGCTAAAGCAGGCGCATCAGAATCCGAGTCGGATTCGGAATCAGATAGCGAGGCCCAGGACAAACCTGAAACCGGCCTCGAAGACTCTAGTCGGAAACCAGAAGATGAAGCCGAGGCTGAGTCCAGTGAGGATGACGCGATCCCACCACCTATTAAGCGTAGGAGATCGCCTCCACTCGCGCCTCTCAATACATCTGTACCCCCACACTCTAACAATCCTCGCCCGGAAGTTGATGAGCTCGGGTTTCCGGTCAACGCTGAAGTCCCTCTAGCACCCGTGACGGACTTTTCACGACGCAACTTCTTCTCGCTTATTAACTATCTCCGTGTCTTGCAGAAGATATGCAAGGGAAAAGCCCATCGAAACCTATTAATGGTTACTTACAAGTCGTCGACCATTCTACGGAAATCATTGCGAGTGCCACAGGATGATTTGCGGCTGTACACACTCAAGTTGATCAAGTCACAGGTCTCGTTCTGTGGCCGCAAATGGCGCCAGAGTCATATGCGTGTCATCACAGCCATCTACCTTCATTGCCGTCCAGAGTTTCGAGACGAGTGGCTTTCCGGAAGCGATATAGACGGTGATATAGAGTCGGCTCTGCCTTTAGAGCAGGCATTACGTAGCTTGACTCATTGGTCTAATGTCAGACGATACCCCGAGAAGGTGGCTGCGGCAAACGGTGTCAGAGCGGCACTGAAGGCAGAACGAGACTTTTTTGCTCGCGAGGTAGAGAAACTTGGGGCTATTAATCTTTCAGGGAGTTTGGAAGATGGCCAGGGTGGCTCCCATGGTAAGTGAAAATGGGAGCGAGGAAGGACATCGTGTGTTTTGATGTATATTCATGGGTGGCGGCTAACACATTATTTCGTTGCCAGGCGATCACTAGTTGCGTAACTCGCCAAAATTCGACCAAGCTGAGAGCGAGGTATGCCCGCAGAATTTGCAATGGTGTTGATTAATCATGATAAAACGAATTTCCTTTTTACTATGAAAAAGACGCGAGCCGTAGAATCACATTGTGACTGAGCTGTCGTGAGGTTGTACAGATATGTTGGCGTCGGTCGGTAGTACAAGCGCCACAGGAGTCCAAACACGTGATGCTGGATTTTCTGCTGCCACACTTAGTGTGTCTCTCAGCCTAGTAACCAATAGTATTTTTGGGATAAGAGATGAATAACGGGGTCTAATCTGATAAGAACACGCACAAAAATGGCGAAAAATAAATATTCGTGGCTATCCACAACTACTTTGCCTACCCTGGTCAGGGCTTGGCCCACTTTTGTAGCCCGATTAGGCCAGTCACACCACACTCCGCAACCTTGCAACCACCCATCCAGGCAAGAATCATCGTCACCCTGACAAACCTTCCCTCTTCCTTTCCTTTCTCTCTTTTTCGCTTCTGTTTTCCGCCCCTTTGAACATACCAAGAATCCCGCCGATTCATAACAGCACATCATGTCTCACGAGAGCGTCTGGAACTCCCGCCCCCGCACGTACGGCAAGGGCTCGCGCAGCTGGTACGGTTTTTCTTCTGATTGACTTTATGTTTTTCTTCAGTCCTGGGAGAGCAGTGCTATTACAGCAGGCTCAACAAGGTCCTATTTTCGTACTCAAAACTGCCCCTATAAAAGACGAACAAGACAGGATTTTGGGTTTTACGACTGCGATATCAACGGAACAGCGATTCAACCGGCTACCCTTGACGAAGCTGACGGGACGACTCTTTTATGGATTGCATTGGGACGACATATCGAAACTCGACAAATCCTAAAAACGATGCAAGCGATAGCAAGGAGAGAACATTGCGGCATGAGACTAGAGTAGTTTTGGTGCTGCCACAAAACACCGGTACTCACCAACTCCATATTGCGCCGACAAAACTGCGAGCGACTCAAAGAACACGCCCTACGATAGAACGACGCCTCTGAATCAAAACCGCCGAATGAGCCTGCCTGTTAACACGAACTATCTGAAACTCCTTTTCCTTGTCTCTGTCTTGTTAAAGGGGCAATGCACTGAACCGTTATATTGTACTATAACTGAACATTGAGCTAACCAAGCATCTCTCGTACAGCCGTGTCTGCAAGCACCGTGCCGGTCTTATCCGCAAGTACGGCCTTGACCTGTGCCGTCAGTGCTTCCGTGAGAAGGCCAAGGACATTGGCTTCAACAAGGTTAGTTTCCCCCATTATCCCCCGCCACGGGCAGGATGACGTGCACGCGATGGGTGGGAGGGGCTCCATCCATGTCTTGATCTCGCCCTTGACCACGCACAATCCTTTGGTACATAGCGACTAACGCAACATGATGCCCGTAGTTCCGTTAAATTCATCTTCTCCCGACTTTTCTAAAGACAAATGCCTGCCATGACCAACCCGTAAGCCTGCTTTTCGTGGGCTTTCAACCCGGAAAACGACGACCCTCACTTAATGCAAAGTCCAGCGAGAGTTGAGAGAATCGAAAAAATAGAAAGAAACTGTTTTTAAAATTCCGTTCCGGGACAGATAGTAAATGCTTTCCGTGCGAGACATGTGCATGTACAACGTAATAGCTTGACCTTGGAGCGCTATAAAGGATGGAAGAAGCTACAGAATTTCGCCTAGACCAAACCTTGCTGCTATTCGTTTCTAGCTCGCCGCATGGTGGTGCGATAGGACGGCATCTACGCCCATCCCTCCCTCTCCTTTTACATGAGAGTCAATAAGCATCACAGGCAAAATACAAATATGCACTGAAGATCACTCACTCCGTGACAAAATGTAGTTGACAGGCATTTATTTAATCTGGCCAAAACTCTCTCATGTTCCCCTTAGGACATGAGGACCGGGGGTGAGATTTTAGTACACTGGGGGAGGAGGGGGGAAAGAAGCAACAACAAACATACATGAAAAATGGAAAATGAAGAAGACAAAGTGTTGAAGAGGGAAATAATACACAAGGGGACAGAGAAGAGCAAGGCTAGATGGTTGAATGAAGAGTCACAGTCGCACGCTTACAGGATGCGGGTGATCAGACCAGTAGCTACAGTCTTGCCGCCCTCACGGACGTTGAAGCGCTGTCCAGCTTCAATGGCGTTGGGCTGGTGTAGCTCGGCAACCATTTCAACGTTGTCACCAGGCATGACCATCTTGCCGTCTTCGGTTCCCTCGGGGAAGGTCAGGGTGCACGACTCGTCAGAGGTGCGCAGGTAGATCTGGGGCTTGTAGTTGGAGCCGAAACCGGTGTGGCGGCCACCCTCCTCCTTGGTCAGCACGTAGAGCGAGGCCATGAACTTGGGGTGGGCCTTCATGGAAGCCGGGGCAGCAACGACCATGCCACGGCGGACATCCTCGCGCTTAACACCACGCAGAAGCAGACCCGAGTTGTCACCGGCACGCGACTCATCGCACGACTTCTTGAAAGTCTCAATGTCGGTAACCTTGGTCTTGATGACCTCGGTACCCTTACCAACCAACTCAACTTCCTGCTCACGCTTGAGCACACCACGCTCAACACGGCCCGAGACAACGGTACCACGGCCCGAGATGGAGAAAACCTCCTCGACAGACATCAGGAAGGGCTTGTCCATGTCACGCTCAGGGGTGGGGATCCACTCATCAACCGCCTTCATGAGCTCGTCGATCTTGTCGGCACCAATCTCGGGGCGCTTGTTCTCGAGGGCACACAGGGCCGAGCCCATGACGACGGGGGTGTTGTCACCGTCAAAGCCGTAGGTAGAGAGCAGCTCGCGCATCTCCATTTCGACAAGCTCCAACATCTCCGGGTCGTCGAGCATGTCAACCTTGTTGACAAAGACAACAATGCGCTGCACACCGACCTGGCGCGCCAGCAGCAGATGCTCACGGGTCTGGGGCATCTGGCCGTCCGAAGCAGCGACAACAATGACGGCACCATCCATGTTGGCAGCACCAGTAATCATGTTCTTGATGTAATCAGCGTGGCCAGGGCAGTCGACGTGCGAGTAGTGGCGGTTGTCGGTTGAGTACTCAATGTGGGCAGTAGAGATGGTGATACCACGCTTGCGCTCCTCGGGGGCCTTGTCAATAGAGCCGTAGTCGAGGAAGTTGGCAAGGCCCTTCTCAGCCTGGCGCTTGGTGATGGCGGCGGACAGGGTAGTCTGTAAGAATGGGGACGGTTAGTAAGGTGTTTATTTGGAAGAGAGAGCCTTGCGAGGACCATCAGGCAGCCAGTCAAGTTTAGCCGCCGGCTGTCTCGGTGCACCTGTCCGCTGCTGCATTTTGCTAGACTTGAAGTTTACCTTTCCGTGATCGACGTGGCCAATGGTACCTATAGTAAGAGCATGTCAGTCTTGTGTGTGTCTTTCTTCCTGTCTCCCGCATCACCAGTTAATGGTGTGGCTGGCCTCTCTTCCACGCTTCGCCAAGCTCCCTCTCTCTGCCCCCCTTTCTTTCTCCTCTCGCAATTGCTACATACCAATGTTGACATGGGGCTTCGTCCGCTCATACACGGCATATGAGCGGTACAGGTTGAGAGCGGCCGTCTGCTTCTTCATAGCGAACTGGACGGGATTCACAGCAGCACTGCGCTGCACACCAAAGCGTGCGCAGGCGGCAATGGATCTCAAAGCGGAAGCCATTGTTATATGGTGTGGGCAGATGAAGTGATGAATAGAAGGGGTTCGTGGAGAGGGAAAAAGAAAAGAACAACAGCAAAGCAGCAACAGGAACTGCAAATTAAATAAAAAAGAATATAAAAAATAAAAAGAAAGCCCACTAAAAGACAACCCGTCGGGATATTTTGGTGGAGTTTTTTTTTCAGCGTTCTTGGTTGTTGCTCACTTGAAATTTTTCCTAGCCGGCAATGCCAAGCTAGTGATTGGTTGCTGGAAGCTACTGTGGCGTATATATATACGTGGCGCAAGGGTACGTGGCGCTCAACGCATACCCCGCTACTTGCAAAGCCCATTCCATCTGAACGCCATTTTCACTTGCTCCTCTTCTTCATACAACTGCAGTAAATTCTAGAGTTTCCCAGTGATAGATGTCCACAGCAGCGTCTTCCAAGTCTCGCAATCCCCTGCCCCTAGAGTCTTTTACCAAATCGCCGCCTGGTCCAAGTCAAACCGTGTTAGCTCTTTACCCGCGTCATCCAGATCCTTCTTTGCCTTCATGCGCATGTAAAAGATTGGACAGTCCTTCGAGCTGCAAATCACCTCGCAGTGCATGCTTCCCTGGCAACGCTGGCACTGTGTCCACAGCCGGCCGAATTTCACCTCCAGATCCGACATGTGGTCCAATGTCTTGCGATAGAGCTCGCCGACACGCGGCACACAGTCCTTGCATACTGCGCCGCCGCTCTCCTCCTTGCCGACCAGCGGCTTCTTGCAGCCCATGCACGTCTGGGTTTTCTTAGCAAACTTCATCAACCCACCAACGGTCGGTGCTGCCACGGAAACTGCTCGGGTGTGGTCGCCGTTCAGAAGCGATCTTGCTTTAGTCTCGCCGAGGATGGGCTCAAAAATACGGCTCAGGGGCTTAGACAACTGATTGTCCAGGTAGTACTTGGTGTCGATGGGCACGTTGTTCTCAAGAACGTAGATGGGATCTTCCGATTTTTCAAAGTTCTTGGCCCCCGTTGCGCCTCTGACCATGACGTAGGCCACGCGATCACCGAGGCCAGGTGCCGACCCAGGGTCACGCTTCTTCATCCGCTTGGCGAGTTCAACATGGGCCTGTTTGGCGCTGTAGTCTTCTTTAGCTAGAGCTTTGGTGATAACCAGCTTAGACATATCGACTTTGTTCTGCAGCAGCTCAGAAATCGTGTCTTTGACGTACTCCTGTGCGCCATCAACGTCGCGGTCGATCAAAATCATGCGTAGCACCTTTTCAATAACCGTCTGCACCAATGTGCAGTTGTCTCGGCGCACCGTCTCAATACCCTTGGTGTCCATCTTGTCATACTTTTCCGTTTGTGTCCAGTACAAGCCGGCGTATCGCTTTTTGTTGATCAGCAGATATGGGAAATACACCTTTTCAAACTCAAGCTTGATTGGCTTGGTGAACTTGGAAGACACGAAATTAGCTGCTTCCTCGCCCAGCTTCATGGCCTCAGCCAGTTCCGTTGTGCCAAACTTGACCATGACGGAATCAGTATCACCATAAATGACCTGTGCATCGTGCGAGTAACCATTTGCAATCGTATAGTGAGTTTCGACCTCGTTCTTGGTGCGTTCAATCATCTGACGGCCAAAACTAGTTGTGCTTCGTGCAATCTCCAAACAGGGCAATTTTCCTGTGGTGGCGCCTGTGAGACCGTACACAGAGTTGGCACTAATCTTCAGGGCCAGCTGGCGGCCGTTAAGCACGGCCTTCTTGAATGGGTCCGTTTCTATAGCAAGCTCACGCTTGGCTTGTTTTCTGGCCGACAACAGCTCCTCCAGAATCTGCGCCAAAAGGCCCTTGCGTTGCCCAATTGTCACGAAGCTATCACCGTTGGGCGTGATAATATAGTCCCGGTCCTTGACCAGCTGAAATTTGTCAATGGCGGCCCGATTAACAAGTGTAGTGTAGCAGAGATTGTGTGCCATGATGATACTGGGGTACAGCGAGGCGAAATCAAGTGTAGCAATAGGCACGTCGTAATAGCCGCGGGTGGGCTCGATGACTGTGGCACCCTCGTATTGTTCATCAGATACCTGTGAGCTTAGATTAGGGATGACAAGATGTTGCTCGAGAGCTTTACGGAAAAGCTGGCTGACAAACTTGACCTGTTGACCGCGTGATAGCAAAAAGTTGAACGGCACGCCCGTGACTCTGGCCATTTCCGTGTAGTTTTCGATACACGAAAGCTTTTCCAGCAATCTTTGCGGCAGATAGGCATCCTTCAAGCAGTACAGGGCAAGACGCCGCCGGGACTCAGGCGATGTGTTGAACAGCTCGGTGATCATGGAGTGGTGCACATCCTCCTTTTGCTCGCCCAGAAAATGGGCGCACACCGAATTGAGACTGTAGCTTCTGAGGTGATGGTCGCGCTGGATCAGCTGAAACAGATCCAGCTGCAGCCGACCATTAGTATTGGTGGCTTTGGTTTCTCGGTTGCCCATTTGCTTGCTGGAGAGATTGGTGTCCTTGGTCTTGGACTGAACGGCGGGAAGACGAGTCCAGTGGTCAAAGCCAGACACCTTGAGATGCCTTCCACGGTCGAGCAAATAGGGGATATCAAAGTTGGCAATGTTGTAGCCAGTGATGATGTCGGGATCGACACGAACGAGGAAATTTCTCCATTCACGCAGCATGACATCTTCCTTGTCAAACTCAAGAATCTGTGTTGCTGTAATGCCACTAGTCTCATTAAGACAGAAGACGTTGCGTACAAATGGCTTTTTATCACCGTAGCGAGTCACGACACAAGCGATCTGGATAACAGGATCCATGTTTGCTTCGGGGAAGATACCTTTTCTGCCAGCACACTCGATATCGAATGAAAGGATACGCAGCGGCGCCATTTTAGACCACTCGCCTTCGGGCTTGTGGGGAATGAGTTTGCGGTAGTCCATTTGCACTTCAATCTGGCAGTTGGACTGGCGCTGGTTTTTGGGGACAAGCTTGTACGCATTGGCCGGCGCCTCTACCCAACACATGCCTTGGATCTACGTTTTCTGTCAGTATATTGAGCCAGGAAACAGCGACATTATAGGGCATATCGTACCTTGCAATCGACCATTAACCGAAGCATGTACTGAAGGTTATCAAACGTGCGGATGGGCCCCTCTGGGACCTGCCAAACAGCATTGGGGCTAACCTTGCCGCTCTCAAGCGCGGAACGGACTTTAGGTGCCCATTTGGGATCAGTTACTGTGATTTTGATGTATGGTGAGTGATCTTTGCCCTGGAAGCCGTAGATGCTCTGTTTCATGTGAAGCGATATACTGTGGATGGTGGGCTGATAGTTGTTTAGGCTTGCCTCCAGATGAGCCTTGAAGGGCAGGCAATCTTTCGGCTGGAACGAGACTGGAGCAGCCACGTAGAGGTAGTGCTTGAAGCCCGTGATGTGTAGGAGGACCGAGTTTCCGTTTTCCGTGACACCAAACAGCTTAACTGTAGCCTGCATAGACTCGTTGCTCTCTTCGCCCTGCAAAAGAAGACCCTCCTCAGCCTCAATGGACTGGAAGCGCAGGCTATCTGTCTTGACATCAAAATCAGGTACCGGGGCACGATCCCATGCTTGGTCCTTCTCGGCACTGTTCTGCTTAAGCTCTGATATATCCTGGCTCAGCTTTTCCAGGTCGCTTTCCCACTCGCTCTTGGGCTGTGAGGACAGCACGCGGAACCGCGGGTCTGCCTGGGATGATGCTGGGGCTCCAGCATAATGATTGTCCTTCTTCGATGGAGGCACAGCCTTACTAGAGGCAGCTATGGGAGCAGGCCGTTTGCTGGGCGGGCCCATTATCGAGTCTTTAGACTCCTGGCTGAGACCTCGTTTGTGAGGATTGGGGGGAAGCATGCCGGGCAAGAAGTATAGGGGTCGTGATGGAAGAGGGTCGGCCCGGATTAGATTGAATTTCGTGAGCAGCCGTTGCATCAACGGGCAGATTCCAAATGGCGAGGGGGTGTTGTGATGGCGTAAGACCGATTGCATAAGCACCAGGCCAAAGAAAGCGAGAGGGCAGATGGGACTTGTTTCTATTACAAAGAAATAATGAAATCCTTTATTACAAGGCGCAATAAATCACAGCCAGTAGGTATGGTTGTTCTTGATATCCCTCTTGTCCTGGTCTGGTTAATAATCAATTTGCCCCCAAGTAATTGCCAAGTTCTGGTTGTTTTGTTTATTGCCCTGGCACTTTTTTGTGGCCTGCAATTAGAAACGCGCATACATACACACACGCGTTAACGCGGGTTCCCCACCACTTTACACGTCCCACTCATTTTACCCTAAAGCGACACAAAATGCGAATGCTAACCCTGGGCAATGTTAGTTTCGACTGCAGACCACCCGTTTAGCCCAGCAGCACGAGCTTCTCGCGGAATAGAAGGACGTCACGAAGAAATAATGTTCTTACATCTGAACAATAGTATATCAGACTAGTAGAAATCTATGTGAGGGAGATAAAAGAACAGCTACAAAAACAGAAAAAAATACAATCGAAACTGGCATTGTCCAAATGCGCCCTTTTCATAAACTAGACAATCACGGTATTTGTAGAGGAATGATAGCAAAACGACATGTAAACAAGAGTTATGAGAGATCATGCACTCCATCGATGTGGCTAGGAGATGCGGGCTAGGTGTCAGTGATATCAAGATCACCGGTTTCACACCAGTCTCTCACAGGCTGCGTAATCAGAAGAGTTAGCAAGCATTCAATCATTCTTCTGCAGTATAGGTGAAATTCCAGATGAAAGGAAAGGAAGGGGGACACAAAACTTACCAGACAGCTCATGTATCTACACCATGAGCACTCTTGGTGGTACTTGTAAAAGTTGTTCAACAAGACCACAAACGCGACAATCATGGCTATCAGTGAGCCAGCGCGAAGTAGCCACCAGCCCCACCACAGCGGGCGGCGGCCCTTGAAGAAGCCTGTTGGATTTGACAAGAACGACGGCTGTTTGTCATTCACGCCTGACGATACGGCAGTATAGGGCGTTTCGAGACCCAACCGACGTCTCAGGGCATTTGGTGAATGTAGCAGGGCGATTCCGAGACCCAGACCCATGAGAAACCCGCCGATATGAGCAAAGTTGTCAAGGCCAGGCAGCAGGCCGAGAACAAAAGACACGACTATGTCAAGCATGATGAAGGCTAGATCCTTGACGGGATTCCGCCGGTCGCCCCACGAATAGAGCAGATCAAGCAAAACCAGGGCAATGCAGCTAAACAGCGCACCTGATGCGCCCGTAGATAACAGACCATCGCCGGCATAATTCGCACCCAGGACATTGCCGAATATACCACCACTCATGTACACTATGAAGAAGCGGAATGAGCCAATAGCACACTCCATTTCCTTGCCAATGGTCAGCTGCATCATAAGGTTGAAGCCAATATGTATGATTCCAGCGTGCATGAAAACTGGAGTGATAAATCGCCACCACTGGTTTGGCTCGGGACTCTGATTCTGGTTTCCATCATACAAAGGCTCAGGGACGCCGCCCATGCCACAGAGCTGGCTCAGACTACAATAGCCGGTAGTGGTGGTAGTGTTGGGGCAGGGCCATGAGATGGAGCCCTCGTGACCCTGGACCTTTGGAATATTGTGCATGCATGGCGTGTAGCGGGCGCCCATGTTAATGAGAACCCAGGTAGAGGGGCCGATCATGGGATTAAAGGAGGGCTTGGTCATAATCGGAGAGCCGGTAAGCACGCCTGGGTTAAAAGTTAGTAGCAAGGACAAAGCGAGAAAGGGCCGGCAGATAATGTGGGGGAGAGAGAGAAGGGGGGGAGTGATGACTTGGTCTCACCGTTTCTAATCAGCTCGCCGATGAAGACGCCTATTTGGATAATAGAAAAGGTGTATACGAGAAAGGGAAACCGGTTGCTATCGGCGCCCATCATTCCCAGCTGGCCAAAGTTGACCTTGCCCCGTTTTCGGGACCGCTTCTTTTTCGGGGCATCGTAGACGTGGTCTTGGAAGTCTTCTGGATCACGGACCTTGTTTTGGCTGTGATTGCGGTTCTCCAGAGGGATATCGTTAGAGGGGGAGCTGCTGCTCTGATGGTACGGCTGGGTGCCGCCATGGTAGGCGGTGTCTTGGTTGTAGTAGCTAGTGTTAGCGGCGACGTTCGGATTTGGGTTGTGGGAAGCAGCTGCATGGTAGACAGCAGGCGCAGAGTCTGTATCAGGGTAAACATGGTCGTCAAAGACGGTCTCAAACGGACTTTGGCCATGGGGAGGCTGGCCTGGGCGAGGTGTACCAGTGTTGGAGCGCGAGGCTGAAGATGGGGGGTAGGCTGGCGGGGCGGGCGTGTTGGAAGCAGAGGGAGGTTGTAGTGGAGGCGTGCCCTGGCCTTGAGCATAGTAGGGGGGCACAGGTTTAGAGGCCGTGACGTATGGTTGTGTGTAGGACTGCTGGGATTGCTGGTTGGTGTCGTGATAGCCGGCGTTGGAGCCGTAGTAGTAGTCGTTGGACGCCATGGCAGGTGGCGGACAGTGGTCGATCAAGTAGCAGAAAACAGACGTTCAAAGGTGCCAGGTGCAGGTGGATGGATAAAGGAGAACAGAAAGGGCGGTATTGCGTGAGATTAATGGATTCAGAGGTGGCCCGGGTGGAGGTGGGAAGGTGCGGCGGGATCGTATAGGTTGAACGGTAGATGGGGCCTCGAAAAAGACCCAGGTAGGTAGGTGGATAGATTGACAAGACAAATCGGATAGGAAATAAGAAAAAAGGACCAAGACAAAATTTGACTGCGCGAGCAAAGGACTGTATGCCATGTATAATGAACCAATGCTCGGACTAGACTTTGGGCATTAATCAAGTGGGTTGGTTGATTGATCCGTTAAGCCGTGGAAAGAGGATAAAAAGGAATAAAAACGAGGTGAAAGTGGTGACGTTAATCTGATGTCCTCGTGTCGGGCGGTGCTTCTTTATGGGTGGATTTTTCTTGTGGCCCAGTAATAATAAGTAGACGCCAAATCGTCGTCATCAGCAAGCGTGGCTGAAGTTTTGATTGACCGTGGATTTCTAGTCTGGGCAAAGGGAGGGAGAAGCAAAAAAGCACCCAAGACAGAGGAGGAAAATAAAGAGGACAAACAAGAGAATGGAAAGGGATCGAAAAATAAAAACGAGGGAAAAAAATACAAAGAAAATAGCACTTGGATAAAAAAAGGCTGGAGGAACCTTTTGTCAATAGAATTAGCCGTTTCAATAATAGAATGTCACAACAGAACACAAAGTAGCTCTACACTACGCCAGCCTACCACCAAGGCCCTGAAAAACGCCGCTATAGCAGGCTTATAGCAGATGCTCAGTAGAAACAATACAGGCATCCAGGAGACCAGGGTCAACAGTCATCAAACAGAAGATCAGTCAGCACAAGAGGCAGCCCAGCAAAAGAAGCCAAACAATCCGGCAGCAAGAGGTTGCGAACAGAAACAGACGAGTTTTTCCGTATCTCACAAACAACCCCGCCGCCACCTTGCCGCCATTTCTGCTTCGAAGCCCAACCCAAGACCAGAGCACATCAACCATCCGAGAAGCCCTGACGGAACGGAACAAGCTCTCCCATATCTCGCATGCGGCTATGAATACCCTCTTCCCCTCTTCCCTCTCTCCCCAAAACTCCCGTTGAGGCTGTGATCGACACCTTGGCTGAGGCACAGCCTTAACCTCATTACACAAGTCAAGTCTCTCAAAAAGCCCCTGTTGGATAGGCAATGCAAGGCATATTTTCGATTGTGTCGTTTAGCCTTAGCAGCCTTTAGCAGCGATCCCAAATCCGCTGTCCTGCCAGCCCCTGAAGCTTGCACCAGCGCTTTCTTTAGCCCTCCAACTTTCAGCCACTGGCTTGTTTCTGCTTTCAGGCAAGTGTGGCGCGATCACGCCACACACTCTCTCCCACTATTATATCGTGCACTATCTACATCTCTCTGCATGTCTCTGCATCTCTTTCCCATTGGCGCCACATTACTGAACCAGGCCGGCTTAGGGCTACCACTAGCTCTTTCACTAGCTTGGAACCCCCTTTTCAATCGTCTTGCAACAACCACGAACTCCCAAAATGCGTGGTCAAAATAAGCAGCAACTCACAAAACCGGATGGCCCCTCCTGTCCTCTCCCATTCTAACCCAACAAACCAAGCAGCCTCCATGCTTCAGAAATGCCATCATACTTGGCGCAAATGAAGCGAAGGCCAGCCAACATCCACCCCGCGAGCGGGAAAGGTCAGGCCAAGCCAAAAGCAAGCCAGTAGCCAGCAAACCACGCCCAGGAAGTCCCAGTTCTCGCCGACCCGCCTCCTCGGTTCTTTCTTCTTTGCTTTCCTTCTGTTGGCTCTTTTCTCTTCTTAGCCATGCTTGCTTCATGTTTGCACAGTTGCGGATCGCCGCTGGAAACAAAGCCACAAAACTTGGAGGCAAAGGGATTTTCCAAGCCTAGCGTACAAGCATAGGCACACAAACAGCCTTCTTCTTTCTCTCTTCTTCATTCGCCTGTATATTTTATCTTCCTCCCTTGACTTCTCACAAGACTCGTGTTGACAGCTACAAAGAAACTGGGGACTAGCCGAGAATGAGGGTCTGAGGGTTGAATAACTTTCTGCTTCTTCAATATTAACGTAAATTTCCCATGCCATCCTATCTCATGGCAGGCCAAACTCAACCAGGCTAGGACAGGGGGGAATTAGAGGACTCCCCTCCCCCCTCCCCCCCTCCCCCCCTTCTTTGCTATGCTAATATTAGAAACAGCTTATAAAGAGCTCCTTCACATCAGCTAGTTGCCAACATCAACAACCTCAAACAACACGTAAATTAATTCCCACATGCTTAATACTGTGTAAGTTGCAGCCGTGCTGAAGTATATATAGAGCAATACCACAGGCCAACACTGGCTCACAAATATGACTGCACAGCACTCAGTACAACACTACAAAGCAGCCCCCCCTTGTCGTCATGTGTGTTTTGTACATTACTAATACTAGTACTCTCACATATGTACTTGTACACAATGTGGCTTATGCTTCCTCTCTCGTTTAAAAAAACATCTTCGATGCTCGGCATGAATTTTGGGTTTAGTTTGTAACACTGCCATTCGTGTTTGTTCGCTTGGGAACCCCTCCCCTCGCTCGTCAGCTTGCAGCTTGTCGCTCGCAACTTTTCTCGAAGCTATTTCATTTTCTTTTCTCTGCCGCTGTTTTTATTTCAATCAATGTTTCCTAGCCACCCTCTGTTTTGCTTTAACGCGGTTCTCGTAAAGCCTTGAATCATTTTGTTTCGCCCCCACAAAAGCTGATGTCTTGTGCTAACCCTAACATATACCCTACCCTTTCCATTGCTAGATCTCCAAGGGCTTGTTACTTGCTGCCTTTCTGCTCCTATGTTTCTTATGCTTTAGCCATGCCTGTGCTTGATCGTCAACAACCAGTCAGTCTTCTTGGTCTTTCCCTTTACCCCTCCTTCATCTACTCATGTAGGCTACCAACATAAGCAAGCCTTCCTTTTTGGGCTTTACTCGTTGGTGTTTCACCGAGACTATCAAATACCAAACGGGGTTGTAGATTGGTGCTCTATTTGTACTAACATATGTAGCTGAAATATGCACGTTGTTTGTCCAAGATCTGCATCCGGAATACTCAGCATCCAAATGGGGCACGTGCCTCTCTTCATGTCTCTACCTTGTGCCCGCCTTGAGCTACCTGCTCACACAGCTCCTTGAGCGCTGTACCGGCGAACTCAAAGTCTTCCATGTCCAAGTATACTTGGGCACTGATCCGAACCCAGGCGCGGTCCGCGTGGATATACAAGGGAAGCCAGGTTTTGTAGTCGTTCATTAGCTTGTTTGTCATCCACCCCATAGCTACTGTAGCTTCCTGGGCCGTTAGCACAGCTGCACCCGCTGGCGCATCCTCAGCCTTACCCACCCAGAACGGCAGGGCTACATTGACCATGGCGCAGTCTGTTAACGAGCCGGCCTTGTTTTGCAGTATCTCTGTGCCGAGAATATCAGCGACTTGTTTACCGCCGTTCTCAGCCAGCGAGCGCTGGTATATGCGGATGCTCTCCTCACCACCGAGCACTTGCTGCCGCCACTCGATGCTATACTTGACGCATAGGAATGGCGATGTGTCGATGGTGCCGACAAACGAGAAATTTGTGACAAACGGCGACTTCTCACTGGTGGGCAGCGGGTTGTAGCGCGCGCCGGTGCGGGACTCGTACCCGTGCGATGTTGGAACCGTTGAACGCATTAGATGTTGGTTGCGGAATGCCACCTGCAGCACGCAGCAGCCTCGCGGAACATGCAACCACTTGTGGCAATTGCTGAGAAAAAAGTCGGCATCCAGCGCGCCCAGATCAATGTCCACCATGCCGATGCCCTGGGCGCCATCGACAAGAGACATCAGCCCCGTCTCCTTGCACGCGGCGGCCAGCGCCTCAAATGGGAAACGCACGCCCGGAAGCGATGTGACCACGTCAAACACACACATTTTGGGGCGCTTGCCGGCCGCGCGAGATGCTTTGACGGCCTCGTGAAAACAGGCAACAATTTCCTCGGTCTCGCATGGGTAGCGGATAGGGATGCTACGAGATGACACACGGCCATAGCTAAAGTCAACAACAAAGTCAATGGTCTTTCCACAAGCGCCATATATGGTCTCGAAGTAGAGTATTTCGTCTTTGCAATCGCTGTCCCACTCAAGATTACGCAGCACAATGTTGATTGCCGTCGTGGCATTGCTGCAAAAAACGATGGTGTCCACTGGTGCGTTTAGTAGTCTGGCCACAGCCTCCCGGGATGCCGTGAGATGGTTCTTGATATCATGGCGGATAAAGGGATCGGGCCGCGCCTCCGCCATATCCTGGAACTCACGCAGCTTGTCCCGGATGACGAGCGGGAAGGTTCCAAAGGAGCCTGGCTGTAAATATTAGCGGATGGGGTTCGGAGGCAGGCTCCGCTATCGGACGATGCGGGGAGCTGGCAGACTCACCGTGGTTCAGGTTCCGGTACGAGCTGTCCTGGGGAAATTGGGCCAGCAAGCTTTTACCAAAAGTGGCAACGGGCTCTTGGGCCTTGGATTCTGTCGTCATGGCTATAAAAGTGATCAAAGAATATGGTCAGAGCCAAGGAAGGGGTTGCGATGCAGTTGGAAGTTTTCGGAGCGTGTGATAGGACTGGGTAGTGGGTGTGTATATTTATGTAGATAAGGGAGGATAGTAGAAAGCGATATTGCTATGCCCTTTCAGTCGTGTTGGTCTTCAACTTTGACTGTTTCTTTGGTGGCATGTGTATCTCTGCTTAAGATATGGATGGATGGCTTGGACCAGTTTAGAAGCTCGATATCATGTTTGTTGTTAGCGCTATGATGTAGTCTCGACCCAGAAGTCCGCAGCCCCCCCCCCCCCCCCGCACCTCTTCAAATCCGTTATGCAGAGTCCTAGCTAGCCCTAGCCCAATCAATGGCTTCCCTCCACACCATACCAAGCTAGGACTTTTTGACTGAAGGTGACAATTTCAATGGCATGAGCAAAGGGCGCCCGCCCTTCGGCGTTGGCTGGTGGTGGTCCAGATAAAGATGATGGCTGCTGTTGGGTCAGGGCGCTCTGCCGCTACATCGCCCTGAGGCTTGACAGACACTAGCTTGAGTCGCAAATGGAATTCTATAGATAAACTTCATGGACGATTTGCCTGGCAGCAGCTTAACCTTGGCTGAGTCACGAGCCCAGGAAAGGAACCCTAAGAAGCGGGTTAGAAGGACGGACTTGGCAGGCGTAGAAAGTACATAACCCTACAGATAAGTCTCTGCTTAATCTTTTTATCGATAACAACTCAACTCATTTCCCATCGCTGAAAGCTCCCAACGTCATGCATGTTGTCATCTAATTTGTTACAACGAGTCGTCTTTGGCTCTTTTATTATTATTTTTTCTCATACATAGCCCGGAGCTTGCAGAACTGTCTGTTCAGCTTCTTGAACAATAGGCGAAAGACGCGTTCTTAGGCTAGATCGATGATCTCATGCACGTGGAAGGCCTGGCTTAACAACGTACGTCATGGCCTAATGCAAGCTCCCAAGTCAGCGCAGACAAGAGCTGCAAAGGATGGGACAAACATTACTAAAGCTAATCTTCTAAGAGTTCAGGGAAACACGCTTGGCCAGAAGAAAAAGAACCACGCCCGATTTCTATCTCAAACACCAACAACTCAACGACATATCCTCGTCCCTTTGTACCCGGCATAGCTACCCAACATAGTTATAATAGAGATACCAATGTCTCCCACGTCAACGGACAGCACCAAGCTTTCAAAGAGACAACGGAAAAAGCTCGCTGCAACCGCCAGAGGCGCGGCTTCCCAGACAGCGGGGGTCACACGAGCAGTCAAGCAACCGAAGTCGACACTACCTGATCCGCTATCGAGACACATCACGGATGCTTTATGGTATGCAGTCGAGGCCCAGGCCGAGTATTTAGGCCTACCTAAGTTTGTATCTGATGGAAATACATGTGCGGAGGATGGAGAAAATGCCGCTAGAGGGTCTCTTGCCCACGACAAGGTGGCTAATGTGAAAATGCCGGTACGCAAACTCAATGTCCATTTATAAAACGCAAGCAACGCTAACACTTGTCTAGACTCCATACCGCAAAGCTATCCAAAGGGCAGTTGAGACCCAAGGATCCAAGCAGACATCGGATGTTCTCATTAGCATACCGCTGGGCGATACATCCAGCGAAGCGCTTGACCATAACAAGTCGCCGCCCAAGCCGTCGCCTGAAGTCGATATTGATACAGCAGCTGTTACGGGTAACGCCCATATTATCATGCAATCCCAAGCTATCCCTCAGCCAAGCTCTGAAGTGCCAACAACTCAGCCTCATCCGTTCGAGAACATGCCTCGCCAGGCTCGGCGTCGCATGGTTGCCATCGAAAAGCAACGAAACACACTGCGCCGTTTGCGTGGGATGAGCCCTAGCCAGCCTGAACCTGAGGACATGAAACAGGAGCTCGAGGCCTGGGTTCTAGCAAACGACAGGAAGATGGCTAGTAGCAAGGAGGGCCGGCGAATGGGAAAGAAAAGGTTAGGTGTCGGCCCGAGTCCCAAACCAAAGGCTAGCCCTAAGTCTAATCCCAAGCCCAAGCCCAAGCCCAAGCCTAAGCCAAAGGCAAAGATAAAAGCCACAAAGAAGAAAAAGGCCGAGGGCAAGGCAAAGCAAGAGCAGAAAAACAAAACAGGCCAGTAGATGCCCTGCAGGCACGGGGTTAAGTCTCTCTATTTTAGCATCCCTTTACGGGCACCGGGATGGGTAGGTTAATGTACATAAGCTATTAGCCGGGTCGGACTGTTTTGGCTTATTGGGCAGCATTGAAATGGTTCCCTATACTGCAAAGTAAATCGTATTGGCTTGGTCTAGAAGCGCCCAAAAGAGCAATGAAGTCCCTCTTTGGCGTCTTTCTCCGCCCCTCCTCCTGCTTCATTTTATCTTGGGTCACAACTGCATCATTTTGCGGCCTACTCGCTTTTATCCCCCCCATACTTCTCGCTCTTGTTCTTCGAATCATTGCCGCTAAACACGTCCGATATCTGGCCCATGATAATTCCCGAGATCCCCTTTCCTTCCTCCAGTGCCTTGCGGTCCTCCACCATCCGTTTCTCCTTCCAGTCCTCATCCTCGTCTCCAAGCCACAGCTTCTGGAGAATGCTGCGGTCCTTTTCGCGCTGCTTCCGCGCCTCCTCTGCGCGTTGTGCATCCGTCATATGCCGCATCTTCTCCTCACGTAGCAGTCGCTTGACCTCTTTGGAGCGGTCGCTCAACTCTGGTGTGCCTAACGCGCCTATTGACTCCATCCGGCTTCCAAATCGCTCCATGATAGACTTCCCAGTGTAGTCATAGGCCAGTTGGCTCGTCGACAGTGAGAATGTTGAGCTGAGCACGAGGAGCCGCAAGTCGAAGCGCCGTGGCGGCAAAAGGATGGCCAGTCCGGAGGCAGCAGCTAGCACAATTGCAGAGGTATGCAGCCATGCAGGTGTATCGGTTTGTATTTCGCCAAAGATGGTCTTGTTCGTGGTGGGGTTAGGATTAGCCATCGTTAGAGAGTAGGCTGCAACGGTTTCGTGAGATGTATCGGTGCAGTCGAGGCCTGTTCTGTAGGTCGTGGATCGCAGAGTCCTAGGGAAGGGTTTGCAATATCAACGTAAGGGTTATCGGTGTTTTATCCTCCAAGCATTAGATGTCGAGAGGCGGTTGTGACGAGGGCTGGCTGTGACCGTGATCTCGGATGAACTTTTGCGGTCTGGTTGCACAAAGGTTTTTCTACACGAAAGGGCTTAACATAACCCTTGTCTCTAATAAACGTAACCCTAATGCAACCCTAATACAACCCTACTTGGTACTTGGGAGCTGACCGGACGCATGGAGCCGCCGTAACCTTGTACAGTTAGCTGTTGTCAAGTGTCATTGCCACGACGTATGGGCGTGTCTAGATGTCTGGATGTATGTCTCCGAGTCGATGGCATTGCAGCAATGAGATTGGGCATGCATCTACGGTGCTTTATTAATGAGGCTTGTTGTTGACGGGTGACAACAGGACTGGCTCGCCTCAGATTGCTGGTATGTGTCGGGAGAATACCTGCATTGGCGCGACACAAGTAAGAGGTCTACATAGGAGCCTAGGTAGAAAACAAGACACGGCTAAAGAACCAGGCGGGGGCCAAATGGCAGATTTAGAGAGGAAAGAAGGACAGGCCATATTTACTTGATGGCGGTATAGCGTCGTTGAAACGACAAGGGTACTTATGTGGGGAGTTGCCCGCATGTCAGTCATATTCACCCAGCATGTGTGATGAAAAGCAATAGAAACAGCGCACTTGTTGATTGCTTTCGGAACCTCGGGGAATAGCGCTTCATTGGGTCAAGGTTTAAGCACGAGGTATCCCGTGACTTATAGGTAGCTCATTAGAGAGCTGTAAGACTTTGGGGCCTAAAGCTTTAGCATGCCCCATGTTTTTGTAAGAGCCTCAGCAGAGTCGCAAGACATTGATTGACCCGGGGCAGTTGGCTGGCGTGGCCATGACATGACCATAGGACAGGCTCTTTTAAGCTGCCTTATCGTTGTATTCTTTCAAGGCCAGGCGTGAGAGAAAGAACCCATAGGATCCAAGCAAAAAGACCTGCGAAATACGACAGCAAATAGCAAAAGAAGCCCACTTTGCAAACCGAGAACTCCGTTTCTGTCATGTAGCGCTACCCTACGTTTTGCCAAGCGGATGGCGGGATGTAGCCCTTTGGTGTAAGCATGGTGCAAGCGAGGATTCAGAGACGGCCGGCTCTTCTAGACTGGGAGGGAGCTGGGATGCTTGATTCTAAAGGATGCAGTAGAAAACGGTGGACACGAGAAGCGGTATCCAAATTTGCAGGTATAACAAGACGATAATGAGGCAAAAAAGAGATAAGCAAAGGCAAAGTGCCATGCAAAGGGTGGCGCCCAGATGAAGTCGCCTGATAGCCAGTTCTCGGCCTGTACCAAGTGTCTCTTGCCCCTTTCCTCACAGTCACACAGCGCACAGCATCAAGCAAGCATGTGAAACCATCGCTTGGACAGCGAGATGCAAGAGGAGGGAGCAGAGTCGGACAGAGAAACACGACGTACATCTATCTAATATGTATTATATGGGCGAGGCGAGATTGGAACAATAGCATGGGGAATCGCTTGAAACAAGACAAGCAGGCAGAAGCTGGACAGCGCGCCGAAACAGCGCGCGGTATTTGTCTTTTGTTCTGCAAGTAACTGCTACGAGAAAACAAGAGAGAAATGCACGGAACCAGACAGAACAAATCGCCGCATGGAAGTAGAAGTCGCAGTGAAGGATTTGATGAGTAAAGCGGGCTTGCTCTTTCTCTTTTTGTTGTTCTCAGAATTGCCTGTTTTTGTCGCCAAGAAGCCATTCATCATGGCCAAGACGTAAAATACATTCAAATCAAATCATCATGGCCAAGAGGGAAGGTGCAAAATTTAGGGCCAAGAAAATTTTAGTTTCTCTTGATGGGGATTTACCCCTCTTTGCCTCCCGGGACCCCAAAGCTGTGCAATTCCTACGGCATCCTCCCCAAAGAAAGCACAGTCTTGATCACACCCATTCTTTCTATTGCTTATTATTGAGGGGATTCAATCTAACCTAGCCTAGCCATCGCTTAGCATTGCTTCGCCTGGTTCCCCTCTGGAATCCTCTCCTGTACGCGCCTTCAAAGGGAACGTAACGCAGTGTAATGGCTTTCAAGTACAGCCCTGTGTTGCAAGCATATGCCGTGACACTGAGTGCTTGCATGTGGACTGCCGCTGGCCATGGTCCATCCCGGCCCCTTTTGGTAGGGTGTTCTTTATCTCCAGGCCCGCAGGTCTCCAGACCTTCAGCCCTTTAGCCCGTTGCTCAATAGCTCCGGCTTTGCATCATTTGTCGCCTTCCTCCCTGCTTCTTAGCCTCTCTGGCTTACTGCGAGCAGACAGCCCAGCGCCTTTTACCCCCCCCCCCCCCCACCACTAGAAGAGTTATGTCCTCCGATTACAGCTTTAGGGGAGTGGAGTGGGATACCTACATCGTCGTATCTAGACTCGTATCTCGCACTGCTACTAGTACTCACGCTAACGCTGAAATTGATATGTGTGACTTGGCCATAGTGGGTACGGCAACCGCCACCTGTCAGGAAGACTACACATGTGTATTTATCATCTCAAGAAACCAGCCATACCATCTGCCTTTCCTACTACTTTCCTCCGCTGTCCTTAAAAGCCATACTCATCGCATCAGCCCACCTCATCTTCTCTTGTCGTGACATTTCGACGTGGCAGTGTCTCCTTTTCCCTGCATCACCCGACGCTGCCTCCATGTCTGGACAGAGTTACACACATACGCACGACACATTAAAAACATTCCATTTCATTTCTAACGAGCCGCCGGTGTGAAGTGCAACAAGTGCAGCTGCAGGCGTATTTTGACCGGAATATTCGAATCGCCTTATCTCCAGGCTCGCTACCAGAAAAGAAAAAGTACTCGATCCTGCCCAATCTTCTACGCGCCGCCATATACTACTGCACACTACGAGCACGAAGATTGGACAAGCAAACTCATCAACCCGGAGAAAACCACCAAGATTCAAGGAACAACCCCTGCAACAGATTTGCAGTAAGCTTTTTCCTGCCCTGATCCTTTGCCTTGCATTCTTTTGCTAGCTCCATACAGCCGGCATTATTGCTAGCCTGCCTTGCCTTTTGATTCAAACATCCCCCGGGCTCATGTCTTGTGAAACTCGTCGTCAGGTCAATCGCAAGTAAGTTGGCTTCACACAAAAGCTGCCGGTTCTTTGCTTGTTGAAGTTGAAAGAAGCCCTCCATTTTTCTGGGTTTCTCCAGCCTGCTTTCCGTACAGCACAGCTCTCTTACACCCGCTCAACTCCTAACTCCAGGCTCTCAGCTGAAATAAGCCGGGTTGCTGGTCTGGTCTGATCTTGAGCTGAGCTTTGAAAGCTTAGACAAGCAGCGATGGCACTAAAACCAGGGTTTAATTTGCCCGCTGGTCAGACGGTGGGGGCCAGGCCTGTTTCAGGCGACAACCCAATCGCGTCTTTAATCAGCTAGAAAGGGCAACTTGGCTTTGGGGGTTTTTCTTGCCCAAGACCTAGCCTTTTGCTTCAACGCTTCGCTGTGGTCAAGGTCTATTCGAGGCAGCTTCGCCGGACAGTTGATTTCGCTTCCGGTGCTTTTTGCGCTAGAACAACGACTGAACCAGTTTTCTAGTCGGTGGGGCTGTCATAGATCAGACAGACGACGGGACGGGATGGCTGCCCTTGGCTTTAGGTCCTAGCTCCTAGATCCTAGCCCGCTCCCCCCAGCTGTCATGTTTTGTTTATCGTTCAATACCTTGCTTGGCAAGAGCTTTTTGCACGCAGTATTCGACCGTCTATTATTAACAACATTCTTCACCCTACAGTTCTTCCAAGGGGCATGCCTTTCCCACCTCTTTTCTTCACTATTAATCAGCTATTCGCAAAACTTCTCTCTCTTCTAGTCGTTCCTATGATCCTCTAAGCTCCACGGAGAAAGGCAATCGTAGAACCACGCCACGGAACAAAAGGCCCAAAAAAGCCACGGTTCCCGAGGTAAGACAGCTCGCCCTACTAATGCTATTCCCTGCCTCTGGCTTCTGTTCTGGAAGGAGAGAAAGAGAGAGAAAAAAGCCCATACATTCAGACTGCTTCCGCAATAGCCCCTCCGGTTTCTTGCCGCCGTTGCTGCCGGCTTGGTTTCGCTTTAAAACCAGCACCCCCTCCTCTCCCCCGTCAAGGTTTTTCTAGCCCTATCTCGACCGTGAGAACTGGAGTTATTAATGAGAGATTTTGGCGAGGAACTGCTCTGCTGCCCATGACAAGTCAAGTCAATGCAAGTTGCGATTGAATTTGACCCGTACTATGTCTTGTGTCTTTCTGGCCTAGACCTGCAGCAAGTAGTAGCATCCATTGTTGCAGAACAGTGTGCATTGAACCTACAGAGTCGCAGTATTTTTCTGCATTGCTACTGCATGGGCACTGAACTAATGGCTGGCTGGCAGCCGTGGTGGTGCTATTGTTGAAGAAGTGGCAGTGTGTTTTTTTTTTCCTTTTCTCCTTGCTTGGTCTTTTCTCTAACTGAGAGAAGATTAGCCAGGCTGGTTTTCTTTTTGTCCCTTCTCTCATACTTTAACACCCTAAGCTATGTACGCCCAACATACTGTAGTTTGCACGCTCTGCCCCCCGCCCTCCTTCAGATGCAAATCTCTGTTCTGCGCACGCAACATACGCAGCAGCCCTCATCAAGCCGCAAAAGGAGAGAAAAGAAATGGCAGGTCTAATACAACGATTGACCTGACATATGCAGGGAGGAGGCTGTAATTGTATCTCTTGTGCTTCCTTTGTTGTTCTGGCACCAAGTGTTGACCAGTCACAGATATATCTTTGTCTTCTTTGTTTCTTCTTTGTTTCCTTTCTTCACTCTTATATCTCTTGTTGCTTGTTGTTCTTCTCCCTTTCTTTTCTCAATGGTTGCAGTCTGTCTGCGTTCTCTTCCCTCTCCTGACCAGTCACATCCAATCACACGCTTTCTCCTCCCTCTCCTCTCCCCTTCCATCCCGCCTTTCAGCGCTGCAGTGCGCTTTTTTCGGCTTTGCTGATCTACGATTCAAGTCCCGGAGTTAAAGTCGAGTCTCGAGTTTCCCTGTCGCCCTTCTGCTCAAGGCAAACTGCATTTGGCTGTTCATCTTGGCCTAACAGTGCGCGCCATCAAGGCAAGAAAAGCTTCTCCCCTACATCACGTCAAGCTTTGTCTTGGTCAAAGAATGAACTCTGTCCACCCTGGCCTTCTTTTCTCACCTGGCCCTTCCTTCTCCTCGTCTGCCCATGTTGTTCTCTCTGTTAAGTCACCTCTTCCATGCTCATAGGCCCCTGTACCATGCACGCTTTCTGATCCTGACATCTTCACTTCTTTTTTTCTTTTTCCTCTGCTCAAGTACACTTGCCGTTCACGCTCTGCCTCCTTTCGCTCAAGCCCAAATTCAGGCCTAAAGCCACTTCAGGCTGCTCGTCTCAATGATCTTCTCAACCCTTTGTCATTTTCATTTCTTGTCTCACTTCTACCCTCTTATCTTCTTCTCCTTCATAGGTCAATCTGTATTGAGCTTCGCCTGTCACTGTGCCCATCTACTTTAGGAAGTCAACACCACACGGCCTCCTACACAAGCGAACAACGTCAAGCTTTTGCGCGCCGACAACTAGCAACAGCCCTCTGATTCCTTTTCCGTTGCTATCCTTTCGGGCTTGCATGGTAGGCGGCCAGAAGGATTGCATACTAAACATGTACGTATGTACCACATCAACATTAGCCAGCTAGTGCTCTAAATAGGCTTAGCCTCTTTAACTAGCACAGCCAACAGCCCGACTGCCACGACTTTAAGCAACCAGTCCCCAAGTACATTGTTTCATCACATCCTATCTAGTCCTGTTTTTTCCTTTTCCTCTATCTCTGTCTATCTTTACTGGGAGACACGCAGTGCGTGCGTTCCGTTTTGGGCTGAGCAACGGCCAGCTGAATTTTGTTGAACGATTCGCTGATCAATGCTCTTTCTTCCTTTGAGCTGTTGCATTCTCTCTTCTTGCTCCTCGCCCGCACTCGCTGCTTTCTATACAAGAGAGTTCAGTTTGGGCTCCTTGTGCTTCTTCAAGATGGCAATCCTAGGCTTTGGAGCCGGAAAACAAAAAAGAGAAGACAAGCGAGACAAATACACAGCATCCCCGCTCCAAAAACAACAAACCTATAGCACATGCACATGCACCCGCCGTACACAACAAAACACTATTAAACAGCACAACACAGCACAGCACATTTATTGTACACAAATGTGACGGGGAACGGAAGCCTTGACACAGTCCCTTCCTATTCGCTTTCTCTTCTCCTCCCCGAGAGTCATAAATTCCCCATTGTTCTTGTTTCCTACTGTTTTTGAAGTCTCAATTTCCGATTGATTCAAATACGATGCACTTCGCGTCCTCTACCGAAGACATCCACTTCCTTTTTTTATATCCCGTTCATTTATAACCTTTATTCTTCTATTGTTTTCCCGCTATTCTAACACAAGCTTGCAGTTCCATCTCTAAAATACTGTCCTTTTCGCCCCCCCCCC
>NETT01000015.1:19908-48093 GCA_003449175.1 Ceratocystis smalleyi | reverse complement strand
GGGGGGGGGGGCATGTCTTCTATTTTTGGCGGCGGCGGTGGTGGTGCTGATGTTGGTGATACTACATAAGCTGCGCATGAAGGCAGCCTTTCTTGGACCTAGGCTGGCGCAATGGGAGCGAAAGGCTCTCTCGGCAACTCGACTAGGAGAGAAGAGGCGAAAAGGAAGAATCCAAGGCAGGGAAAAAAAGGAAGAGAAAGAAAAAAAAGAAAGAAAAAACAATTGTAAAAAGAGTACTCTACTGCAACCCAGCGTCACATGTAACAGAGCAAGACAGAAGAGCAGAGAAAGGCAGCAAAGGCAGCTAAGTGTACGTGCATACATGCATACCTACACACATACCTACACACATGCATACCTACACGCATGAGTAAGCTGCAAGTGGAAGCACAAAGAATCAAGACGAAGACAAGAAAGACCAGAATGCCACTCAATTACACAGCGACACAGGGGCACAAAGACGCAACGCAGGCCGATATCAGCCAGGCTCAAGGAGAGGAGACCAGACCAGAGGAGACGTCCGTGGCCAAAACTGCAAATCAGACCAACAGTCCAGCTCACCCACCCCACGGCTAGCTAGCCATGTCATCATAAGATCAAATCATCTGTTCCTTGTCCTAGTCCCCGATCCTAGTCGCAGTCCTAGTCTTTCTGTCTTGTCTTTTGCCTGAAATGTCTCGTGTCGCCGCCCCTTCTCTTGCTCTGCCTGTCTCTCTTAGGCCTCTTCTGTCCGATCCTGTCCTTGCTGTCTCTCTTCCTTTCCCTCCGGACAAAGAGTCAGAGCAAGCTTGGCTAGCTTATCCCATCCCATCCTACTAGCGCTAGCAGCGACCATGGTATGGCTGGCTAAATAGGCGGTGAGCGAAACGGTGAAAGCCAAGGGAAGAGCCCGTGGGTAGGGTTGTGTTAGGGTTGCGACCTGAGCCTAGTACGCTGTGCATAGTTCACGATACCTCCGGCATGCAAAGCTACTCTGCTCTTCCTCCTTTTCTTTGCGCAGGACTTGGCTGTATACAACCACCTGCGACTGTCCTCACATCCAGCACAACAGGCTGGCCAGACGGATGTGTTTTTTTTGTTTGTTTGTTTCCCTCTCCCTCTCCAGCCCATAGCCCGCATCCCGTCTTCCTCCTCTGCCTCCTCTGCCTCCTCCTCTGCCTCCTCTCCTTCTTTTCATCCCCCTGCACACCGACTTAAACCTGCGTCTTGCGTCCGCATCTGCGCACATCTCACCTTACTTTTCTTTGCCTTCGGGTGCGTTGCCCTTGTCCGGATGTGACTGTATCTTGAACAGGGCCTCCGACAACAAGTTGGGCAAAAGAGAGGGGAAGGCAAAAGAAAGAGGAGAAAGAAGGGGAGACCGACTCATCAGAGCCCTTTGAAGATGGTGATTTCGCATAAAAGCAGGAAAAGAAAAAAAAAAATCCTTTGGTGAGTGTTGCATTCACTAAATGAAAGGTTGCATCATGCCCTTCTCCTCAGCACAGCATCATTCATGGGCCCCTCTATCCCTTCTCTCCCCCCCTCCTCTCCGCTCTCCCATACCCTTCAACCCTTGGTCACGCCCTCTGACTCTTCTCCTTCTCACACCCCCTGTTCCTCAGACGTCTTCTCTCTTGTCTCCTCTCTTCTCACCCCCCCTTCTTCTATTTTCCCTTTCCCACCCGGCTTCTCCTTCTCCCTTCCTGCACTTACACTTGGACTACTGCACCTCCCAGCGCTTTGGTCGGTGAGACGCTAATAATATCTCTTGCTCTCTGGCTGGCCTGACCTCAGCCAGATAATAGAAACCAGCGGTAAGGAAAATAAAAAAAATATTAGGGCATTCGTCTCCGTCTCGTTTGACGATGTGTAGGGGTCTAGGTCGAAGGGGAGGAGGAGGAAAAACAGAAGGGGGGAGGCCAAGACCTCTAGAGGAAAAGATGATCAATGAAGCACCTCTCAGCCTTTGGTTCATTTGATTTGGACTTCAAGGGGACACGAGACAGACGTCTTCTCTCTCACAATTTCTCCTGTTTGATTAGCCTCGTTTTCGCTGGCCCATTCAGCAAGAGACCGCACGCCCGGTCAGAGTTGGCATAGCACAATCATGATCATACACACAGATGCACACATACATTTCCATCTTGCCCATAACACTCACTCTCTTACACATCTTAGCGTAGCACCAGCACAGGTAGCTAGCTGCGGAGGGATGGATACTTGACGACATGAGACATCCCAATATGAAGTATGAGCCTTTTGCTTTCCTTGACCTTGCAGCCGCCCTTGTGCAAAAGTTGCCAATGCACCAAGACCAAAGAAAACGAATCAAGACTAAAGAGGGGGGGTCGGCGTTATGACGCCGTTGTATGCGGAGGTCCTTTTCGTGTGTGTGTGTGTGTGTGTGTGTGTGTGTTAGGTGGTAGTGATAGTAGCCAACTTGCGGTATGTTGCAGCATTGCATCGCAGTCGATGGGAGAGGGGGGAGGGCCAGAAGCATGCACTACCTGGTCGTTGGTTGGTCATTTAAACTGTGGCGTCAACGAGGAAGGGAAATTCGGGAACAGGCCCAGACTTGCGCAACAGAACTTAGGGGGCGTGTTTCTATACCCGGGGGGGGAGGAGCAGATAGGAAAAAATAAAAAAATAAAAAGAAGAACAAGAAATAGTCTGGGCTAGACCCCCTCAGAATCTAGGCCCCTCCCATGCCATGCCATGCCAAACTTCGACGGCACCCGGAATCAGCTAACGACGAGTCAAACTATCAACTAAGAGACAGAGACAACAAGAGGCGACATAGCAAATGGTGAGGGAAGACAACACAAGACAAGGAAAAGTGGGGATATGAAAGAAGAACGAAGAACAAGCACAGACCGGATATTAGAACAAACGAGTGAGAATGAGAGTAGAGAGGAGAGATGGTCTGTTGTTGGCTTGTCCAGGCATAACAGCTCCCCTTCCTCCAACCGGCATAATGCTTGCCCTCTAACTTTTAGCTATATATTATGGCCCTCTGTCTCGCATTGCGTTGCGCTGTTCTTCTGGGGCTGGGGTCTGTGTTCGTCTTCTTAATTCCTCATCCTGCGTTGCTTCCTTTCTCTCGTCTCGTCTCGTCTCGTCGTCATGCGCCATGGGATTTGTTTAGTTTCGGGCGTTAGGTGAAAGGCGAGAAGGTTGTTTGCTTTTTCTATTCCTGAACAGGCCTTGTAACTGTAGAGANGGGGGGGGGGCTAGGAGTTGCATTAAAATTTTGGGCTCCAGGAGTTAGTACCTAGCCGCGTTAGAACAGAAGAAAGTTCGCACGAAGCTCCGATAATTCAGTCATCATGATGGCCATTTGTTTGCCCTCTGCAGCTTGGTTCTTTTGCTGGCGCCTTTTTTTTTTCTTTCCCTATTTTTATTCTAGGGGGAGGGGAAGAGCGCTGTCTGTATCTTGGCTGTCGAAACCGTTCGTCGTATCTCATGGCAATCCAAACTCCCTTTTCCTCGCCTCATCTTGGCCTCCCCTCTTTTGTTGCCAGATTGGTCCTGTGGTCCTTGGCCCTGTGGCCGCTGGGTCATTGTTGTTGTCTTGGACTGTGTCATGATCGATATCCAGCCTCCGTTCTTCCTTCGTTAATAGGAGTCGATTATTGGGGCCCGAGAAAAGGGAGGGAACGAAAGGGAAAATGAGAAGAGAAAATCTTTTTCGTTTTTCTTTGTTTCGCCCCGTGGCTTTTGATTTCTATTGCTGGCTTCACACTAATGCAGAAATGAGCAACAAGTACAGCACAAACACGCACGTAACAACACAATATGCACGCAACACGCATGCACTGCAGCAGGTGTGCAGTCATATACATGTACGTACGCAAGCATGTATATACCCATGCACACAACACCCATACTAGTACTTTGCGTACATGTATCTCGCGGAGGCATGTGCAATAGATAGAAGAAGCAGATTCAGTCTGGTCAGTCATACCACAAGTTTGTTTGGGCAAGGGAGAGAATGCGTGTGTGAGTTGTGCTTGGGAGGGAGGAAAAGAGAGAGAGAGTGTGTGTGGTGTGTGTGTGTGCGTATGCTTATGTGTATGCGTATGCTTATGTGTATGCGTACGAGCGTATGAGGTAAGGAAGACGAGGATACAAATTCGGATACAATCCCAGGTCTAGGTCCAGGCACAGGGCCTTGTTTGGCTTGGGTAGCCAGCCTGCTTCCTTTTCTGCTCCTGCTGCTCCTAACCGCCTCCTCCCAGCACCTGTAGGATTTTATTTTGAGACAGAAGAGGGCAAAAGGGAAAGGCACACGAAATGGAAGATTGAAAAGCCTGTGTGTTATTTGGAGGGGAAGGAGAAGCGAGTGGAGTGGGAATGAGAAGGAGAAGGAGAAACAGCGAAAATATGAGAAGATATTGGCCCCAAGCCCCAAGCGAACAACGAGGGCAAGGGTGAGCTTTTGCAACCCTGATTTGCTGTGCTGTACTGTGCTGCGTAGTGCTGGTGCTTGCTTGCTTGCTTGCTTGTGATGGGCCCCATGACCGAAGAGACAACAAGAGCAAAAAGCAAATACAAAAACAAGGAAATGCACATGTGAGACAAACCCAGCCAATGCAATGGCCCTGTCGTGTGCCATTTGCGGGCCCACTACCAACACGCTTCCTTGCCTGGCCTTGTCTGCTCTACCTTGTGGATGAATGGATGTGACTGATCAAGTGTGATGCGATATCGCACGCCGCACGACAGAGGGCAAAATAGGACCAGCCGGTGCTCGATGGAGGGTATGCTAGCCTTAGTCCTTGGTCTTTGGCTGACCGACCTTGGCTTTGTTGGCTTGCTGGTGGCGGCAGGCTCGCTAACTGGGCAGGCTTAACGATATGAATGAGGTGTGAGAAATTGGTCCAAGAGAAACAGATCTCAGGCCACGGGCACAGGGCGAAGATGGAAGGGACAAGCCCAAGCTAATTCCCAAATCAGCCAAGTCAAGTCAGTCAGACAGTTGCATTGGTTAGTCAAATCAAATATCGAAATCAGCCTCGTTCGATATGTTCTATCCGCCACATCCGCTATTCTGTTTTGGTCTCCATAGCCCACATTCCATCCCTTGCATCACGATCATGGTTCTTTGGTTTGCGGTCGGCGCTATCCTATTTGGCACTGTTTTCTGATGCAAATACAAAGCTGAAAAAGGACTCGTAAGATTTGAACAACGCAGGGCTTCAGGAGAACAGAGCATGCACGCACATCTATTGAAGGCGTTTTCTTTTTCTTCTTGGGGAGGGGGGAGGGGGGAGGGGGCTCTTTCCGTGATCGATCGACAAATTAAAGGAAACAGCCTATTGCTTTGGTTAAGTTTGAGTTAAGCTGGATATAGGGGCTCCTGGAGGAGAGGAATGCGGATAGGGAGAAGAGAAGAGAGAGTGAGAACAGTGAGGGCCCAAGGCAAAAGGGAAGGAAAAAAGAAGAGGGAAAAAGCGCCGCAGATGCTTTCCTGTTTTTTTTTTTTTTTTTCTCACGTGCTCCCTTGGTCTTTGGAGAGCGACAATATCCAGCCCTGAAAAGTACCAGACTGCAACCTAAATATGGGTCTGGAGATTGCAGTCTTGGGCTCAGCCCATAAGTTGAGATTGGCTGCTTAGCAGTAGCCATTGTTTCTGTTTCTTTCACCCACCCCTTGTCAATACCCAACAGCTTGCAATGGGGCACAATGCCGTACATGTACATGCTATCTGTAAATCTCTATATATCTCTGTACATGCGGACATGTACGTTTTGCCCTTGTCCTTGATTACCATTCAGGCATTGATTGCTAGGCACTGCATTCCCCGTCAATCCCCTCAAAGGCCTGCCCGCTCCCATCCTTGAAATCTCACCTTCTAATTATCAAGCAATCGGTCTTTTGTGGTGTGTCCTAGGATCGTGCCTGGGTTTTTTTCTCATTTCTTTCTTTCTTTCTTTTTTCTTGCTGGTCTTGGTTCCCCGGAGGAACTTTGCTTCCCCTCTTCTCCTTTGACATGCATGCGTGACTTGCTACTCGGCCTTGCCTTTTCTTAGGGTTCATGTGAGGAGGGAAAATGCTCGATAAGCAGGCGCAGGGACAAGACGCCGGTCCAGGCTCTTCAGGCAGGTCAATGAAGATGGCAAACGACAAACGAGTGAGTTGGAGCAAAGCAGGTCTCGACAGGGCTGGCACTGGCCGCGATAAGGATAGAAAGAGCAAAATGCAGGCGAAAGCCTGGCGGCAAAGGCAAAGTGTTGGACTATGACGAATTTGTGGTTGGTCTTAGCTCCGTCTTGATCTTCCCAGCTCTCTCAGGGCTATAATTTGCTGGTATTTTATCGAACTGACCGGGGGGGGGGTCGTTATTTAATTTATTTTCTTTCCCTCTTTTCTTTTGCCGCTCTGCCACTATTGGAGCCCCTCTCTGTCCTTTTCTCCTGCTTCCTCTCTCCATCCCTCTTGCTGCAACTACAGCAATTTCAGGTGGGTCCTTTCTCTTTCCTCTTTCCCCTCTCTTGACCTTTTCTTTTTTGTGTCTGTCTTTGTCATGCTCTTTTGTGCATCGCGAAGCCTCTGGCGCCCTTTCGACGCCCCACATTTCCCGTTTAATCGTATTTTACCATCGTTTTTCTTCAATCCTCTGACAAGCTTAATGCAAACTTGGGTCTCTCGCTTGGCTTCTTTTTGCTCCCTTCTTGCCCTTGTTCGCACTGTCTGCATTATCCGCACTGTTCACACCATGAATTAATTCAGTAAAGAAAAAAGAAAAACAAACATACACGCCTTGGCTTTTTGCTAGCTAGCCTCTGCTCTGTCTAGTCTTCTGTGTCGTGATACCCTCCCCAAATTCGCAACCCCCTCCCCCCCGTTTCATCGTTCTGTTGCCTGTCATTTCTCATATACGCCCCCCCCCCCTAAAAGAAATACAGTCCCAAATCCCTCAGATATTTGGATAATATATTTTAGTTCGTTTTTCTCATTGTAGATCTGCCACCCCGTGGCCCTGTTTGCATCCATCTAGATCATGCCCCAAGCTTGCTTCTCGACAGCCTTTATATATCCATTTTTTAGTGCTTTCTTCCATGTACTCATGCTAACCAGTGGCGTTCGGCTCTAGACCTCTCTTCGCTCATGTCCATTCGCCCACGCTCGCTCTGATTCCCCATTTCTGGGTGTTGATTGTCCACAAACCTGGCTTGGGACTAGGTCTGGTCCCGGCTTAGCCCAGCTTATGCTCGGTCATTAAGTCATTCTCATTCCTTACTTCCTTTTTCTCTAACGAAAATGTGATGTTGGCTCTCGTTGTTTCGCTACTTGTGTTAGGGCAAGGAACATGAATGGGAACACGACGTGGACCGCGCCCCTCCATCAAAGGAAAAATTAGCAGGTGGAGCGTCAGGCTACCATTTTGAACACCACCAAACACTTTGAGCTATTGTGGCGTCTCCCTCAGGACAGAAAAAGGGTAAGAATAACACCATGCGGAGCGAGAAGGAGCATTGAAAGCGTGGTACTTTGAGGCAAAAGGGCTGTGAAGTTGTGTCTGCTTGCATATAGGCATTATGTGCTTCTGTGTGAGATTGATCGTTGGCTGTTTCGTTTGGGAAGCGCTAGGAGGGCCAGAAACAGAGACAAGCACCGTCACCATATCGCGCAAAAACAACACAGACACAACATATTCACATACAGATATACAGATAGCACAGAGCAATCCAATATTCAGGATTGAAAAAAACCCCGAAAAGCGAAAAACAAAAAGAAAGAAAAGCCCGGTGATCACTTCCTCTCCCCCCTGTCCCTCCTCTTCTCCTTCACACAGCACTATACATACATTCGCAAATTCCCTGGCGAGGCTAAAGTCAGACACCAAGCCCGAGCCATGGATTAGATTGCTAATTAATGGACGTGCCACTACCACTACCTATCACCGACCACTTACTTACCCACCGCTACTAGATGCAACCTCGCATCTATCCATCCCCAAAGTCTCAAACCTGAACGAGATTCTACAATCTTGGCTTGGACAGGCCTAGTGTTGCCCTTCCGTTTCGCCTGTGATAATGTACTAAAAGCGCAAAGTACCAGACACGATACGACACAGAGGAGGATTAGCAATAATAATAAAAAAGAAAAGAAGAGGAGAGGAGAGAGCAGGGCCTGGTTGAGATTTTGGTCGGACCACGCACCCATATTGATATCAATATCCGCACCGCATCCACCCATAATAGGACGGGGCCATGTAATGTCTGTGGAGTCTTTGATTGTGGTAGTGGGTGGATGGGCGGATGGATGGATGATGGCTGAGATGTGTGATGCACTTGGCTGCACGAGACCAACCAATGTTATGAGAACCTCCAGTGAGGGAGACAACGATACGACACCAATGAGAAACAAGAGATACGACAACGGGACACACGATACACCGACGCACCAGAGCACTTTAAACTAGACACTAAAGGACGAGAGAAACAGCACAGGCCCTTATGGCAAGACACAGACAACAAGGGATGCACAGACCCGGATAAGAGCAGCCAAGCAGTCAGAGCCAGAGCCAGCAGGAAGAAGAAGAAAAAAAAAAAAGGGAAGAAAAGAACAAGCTCAGGCCACCGGGGGACAGGAGCCCGCGAAAGAAACCAAGGAAGGGGAAAAAGAAGAAGGGGGGAGGGGACGAAAACCGTACAGGGCCAGAAACGGATCAGTGCGTCAAGAAGAACGAAAAAGCTACATTACATGCACCATAGACAAGGCTTGTTGCTTTTCTTCCTCTGCTTGGACTGGGCTTTGGCATTGTTGTCTCGTGGGTTGAAAGTCATATGTGTTTGGGGAGTGTGTGCGTATGTGTGGGCCATAGCATGCACTACTATATTGAACAGCACCCTACCCTGCTGTTTGAGCGGCGGTGATAACTAGCACCGCTGGATGAGGGGGGGGGATAAGAATGGGCCCTTGCCTTCCGTTTTGTGACTGTCATGGTTTTTGTCTTTTGCTCTCTTTTATTTCCGAGGACCCAAGACAAGAGAAAGCCAAAGAGAGGGAGGGCTTGGCGCCTATCTGGATGCATCGGATATGGGACGATGATGAAAGAGGACAAGAGCGAGAAATAGCCAGACAGCTCATTCCTCGCTTCTTTTGTTCTTTGATCCCTTTTCTTGGACTTTTTATCTATATTTATCGTCCAAGGGGGAAGGGGATAAAAGGAAACGCAGAGGCAAGAAACAAGGGGATCTCCTTTCTGTCTATCCTTCGTTTGGCTTGCCTGTTGGCGAAACAGCAGCAGCAGCAGGACCTACAAAGAACAACAAAAAGGGAGCAGCAAGTGGAGGTGCAGATAAGTGTGGCAAGACAAGACAAGAAAGAAAGAATACAGCAGCGACAGCCAAAACGACAGACGGGTCAACGCAGAAGGGAGAACAAGAGAGACAGACACACCAGGCAGAGAACGCAACAGGCAACGAAACGAAGGCCCTCTACTATATGCTTTACTGGGATACCTGGAAGGATACGCACTTATGCAAGTCTCCGGGCGATGAGCACCTAGACAGAGCTAAAGCGGAAAAAAAGAAAAAGCAAGCCCAAGACAAGACAGCCAACGAGAACAAGAAGACCGAGACAACAGGGACAGGGGCGGGACCAGGAGCATGGACAAAAGAAAAGAAAAAGTGATAAAGCATTAGGAGAAAGGAAGCAGCTGGTGAGCTTGTAGTTGTGGAACAGGGATTATAAAAAGCAAGCAGAGAGCGAGAAACGAGAGCCAAGGACAAAGGCGGAGGAAGAGTTGGAATCAGGATTCTGGTTGTTTTATTTGTTTTATCCCTTTTCTTTTTTTTTCTTTTTCTCTTTGGACTCCGACCTGACAAACAAGACGGGCCTGCCTTGTTGCTTGTTTTTTACTTAGTCAGGCTGTTTTTGGTTGCCGGTCAAGAGGATGATGAGAGAAGAAAAGGTCCTGTCTTATTGCTATTGCCGCTGATCAATATGTGACAAGACATTGTGAGCGAGTGAGACGAGTAGGAGGGGAGGGGGAGGAGGGAGGAGAGAAGGGGAGAAGCCAGCTTTTGTCAACGGGAGCCAGTCTTCTTTTTCCCTCTGGCCAGCATCACTGACCCAACACACGATGCAAGAAAGCAGAGAAGCAGGGAGCCAGACAATCAAAGAGCTACAGACAAAGAGCCAAAGAACCACAGAGCCAAAGACAAAGAATCAAAGGGAAAGTTGCAAGACAACAGCTAACCACGCACCAAGCCGAGCTGACCTTGCTTTTCCTGTACTTTCTATTAATACGTCTTGCCATGGGTGAAGCCAGTCCGTCAAGCTTTATCGGAAGCATTTTACTAAATAGACGTAATAACGAACGGCTAAGCAGAGGAGGGGCCAACAAAGCCGTGAGGCGATATGAGGGGAGGTGAGCTATGATTTAAAGCACGGCAAAAAGAAAGAAAAGAAAAAAGAAAAAAGAAAAAAATATGGGTGTGGGCCATAGCAGGCTTTATCCCTGTCTCCCCTCCCCTCCCCCCTCTCCCCATATCTCTCTGGCTGTCTCGATGCTGCTGCTGGTCTGGCTCGGCCGAGCAAATAATAAACGAATAAATAGTTTAGCTGGAGAAACACTCATCTCAATAGTGCTGGTTGCTCATTAAACCACCCCATTTAATCGTCGATGAATGGAAAAGAGGCTCTTGTGCCTTGTGCACCCAGTATTCTGTCTCTTTTTCCAGCACTCATCTCGCTTCTAACTCTCTTGATTGGCTGAAAGACCCCGCTTGAAAACCCGTCTTGAAGGCTACAGAAAGCCCTACTATCTGGTTCTGTAGAACCAAATAAAGTGAGTGTTCAAGGGCTAGGAGATATCTCAGCAGAAGCCTGCTGCCCTCGCTGCTGTCCAGTTGCTTGTGCGTCTCTGGGGTAGTTGGTGAGTGAGTTGGTCTGTGAAATGTGATGGTTGTCTTGGTGCATTGTAACCCCAAGGAGGTGCCTGTAACCCTTACACGACGTGCGCTCTCAGAACAGAACTCTGCACAGACCAAACCTGTCCCTTTTTTCGTGAGTGTTTTGCCCTCCCTTATCGGCTTGCTTACTTGCCTCTGCTTTCTTTCATGCATGTTACCTACCATAGGCCAACTTAGCCTAGTTAGTCTGTTGGCTGGCTCTTGGACCAATTAGCCCTTTGACCCTTGAGAAAGGCATTTTGTACAGACGCCCCGCCCCATCCATCCGCCGCTTGGCTCTACTAGCTACACGCCTGCGTACGTATGCCACCCTCCCTTGTCTGAGTGCTGGTATTGTTTGTGGACCCGCATGGAACCGCAGACCCCATGCCCCATGCCAACGCCAACTGAACTGATATTGAGCTTGACCAAACCGGCTTGCTAATCATTAGCCCCCTTCTCCCATTTCAACCATTGAAACTAGGATTTGGACGTGGAGACATGGGAGCAAAACAATCCAATGCCACCTGAAAGTCCTTGGTTTTGGGCTTTGAGCCTGGGGATGTGTTGCCCTTGACTTTGGCCCTTTGCCTGATGGCTTTGGCTTGACGGGGCTAAAGTTCCCTCTGCTCTCCTTGCCCTCTGCCCGGTAAAAATAAAAAATTGGCTTGTTTTTCCTTTCTTATGGCTTGATACCATGCGGAGCGAGATGCTCACGGGTGCATCGAATTGTATCGCGTCCTGTCTTGTCCTGTCTTTTGAGGTCATGCTAGGTCTGAGGCCAACCCGAGTTCGCTTAGATGTGTCCAGAGCTTGGAAAGTGGTGAGCGTCAGTAGTATGGGCAGTGTGGAGGAGGAGGGGGGGGGGGCGAGCAGGTCAGCAGGTGGACGGGTGAAAATGGGCTATACCAGACTAGACTACACTGGACTGCAGCTTGAAGCGGCTTGGTTGGGGTTGGCTCTGGTTGGTTGGCTGGTTGGCTAGCTGGCTGGCTGGCGGGCTGGCGGGCTGGCTCGCTTGTTCGCTCGCTCGACCGCTCAAGGGCAAATGTTTAGAATGCTGGAACTTGAACTGGGGGGGGGAGGGGAAGGCGATCGATCAATCAATGGGGGAAGGTGAATGGAGAGTATAACATGGGATGGGGGGGGGGGTAGAACACAGAAGAACAGAGACAGAGAGAAACCTTGACTATTTGCAGTTTAGCTCGGTTACTATATGCCAGGTTTTCTCTGTCTTCGCTAAAAATCATGAATTTAATGACGCTGACGGGGGACGGGGCTTCGATATATGGAAGCAGGAGAAGCATGAGCTGGTGCGTAGCGTCGTGTATGTGTGGTGGCCGACGAGGATCTTGCGTCTTTACTTTTATTTTTATTTTTATCTTTATCTTTATTTTTATTTTATTTATTTATTTATTTATCCTTCCTGCTCTTCTCCATTTTAGCTAATTTATCTACCTAGCACTCACTTTCAATTTACCATATTTTATCTCTTGCCCTATTTCTTTTGTCCGATATAATACAAAAGACTTCATCGCTCGTGGCTTTTGACTACACTTATATCAACGAACGCTCGTCGTTTTCTTCATCTTCGTCTCTTCTTGTTCTCCATTCTCTCCCGGACTCTTCTTCTAATTCAACCCCTTCTGAATCTCGTCGACTTCTTCTACACTTGCTCTCACCACTCATCGCCAATCTCCAACTCTCCCGTCTTTCTCCCTCCCCAACACACACACGCACACACGCACACACTCACACAAAACCATCTCCATAATGGAATATCCCACCCTCAACGTCGCTAGACGTCATCCCTCTTCGTCTCAACGTCGCTCACCCGTTGTCAACAGCTCCATCTCCAAGCGCCAGTCCTCCCACAACACTTCACCACACGCAAAGCGCTGGTCCATGTATGATGGCAACATCTTTGCTGCTGCTGCCAACGCCATGAACTACTCTCTGGACAGCTCTATGCCCCGTGTGCGGCCCTCAAGCATGCTGATGGCTGCCACTCCCGTCTCTTCAGTGTCTGCCTCAGCTGCTTCATACATGGCCGTTCTCTCAGCACCGTCAACTGCTACTGTCGTAACTAGCCCACTATCAGAGCCCATCTCCGACAGCATGATCTTCTCGCCTGGCCTGGCCATGTCACAACAGCAACAGCAACAGCAACAGCAGCAGGAGTTCTACTCACCGGCTTCTTACTCTTATATGACTGCTCCTCAGTACGCTCGAACCTGCGATCTGTCTCACCAGCAACAACAACAACAACAACATAAGCCATGCTCTTCCAATTACTCCGACTACCCGCCGACATTGCCCGACTCGGTGCCCAGCTCTTTCGATATCTCTGCCATGTCTATGCCGGGCTTTGAGGCCCCTTCCTCCGCCACCAGGTCACCACAGTTTACTGCTCCGCTCACTCCCGATCACATGCTTGCGCCGGCTAATGCGATGAGCGTTGGGCTTGCTGGCGCCAATGGCATGGCCCCGTTTTCTATGCCCTCTGCAGTCGCTGTATCCACCAGCCCCTCGGCCGTTGTCGATGCCGACGAAGACTCGGGCGAGATCCTGCATGGCATGGGCCTGTATGATGACGACGCCCTGGCTAAGGACGGCGTTGACCTGGCTCTTGACAGCTCCCGTGATTGCATGCAGTCTCTGCTAGCAGACACTACTCGTGCCGCCCAGCCAACCAAGATGCTTCTGATGAAGGACTTTGAGCCTGAGGCTACTGATGACGAGGACGAGACCGAGGCTGAGGCTGAGCAGACGAGCGCTGATGACAACGAAGTCACTGATGCCGCTGCCTTTCCTGTTGTACAAGAGCAGCAGTCCCAGATTCAGAGCTTGGCTCAGCCATACTTCCAGCCAACTGCGGTGTATTCTGAGCGCATGTATCCCGTGCAACCACTCTACACACAGCAGCCTGTATCCAGCTGCTGGATTTGAAAAGGAAAAGAAAAAAAAACCACGCCATTTTATTCGTTCTACTTCGCTGTACCCTTTACACATCTTTTGGTATCGTTATCACGACACTATTGCCTTTTATTATTTGTTATTGACTTCCTGTTGTGACATTCACAACCATGACTGAATTTCCTTGATTATTCTAACGGCCTCACTTGCATTCCGGCGTTTTATTCTGTCTTAGGGGGAGGGGGAGGTGGTCTCTGGCGGCTTTGTCTTGTTTTTCTACATCTTAGATAGTGTCTCTTGTTTTTTTTTTTTTTTTGCCTTGCTATCTTCTGTCTGCGCTTTTGCTCTCGCCGTGTATAAGAATGATACCATTGGGGATTTCTACTCTTTTCTTTCTTTCTCTCTTCATATTTATTTATTTATTTATTTTTGCTTGGGGAAGGCCCTGAGCTCCGCACTACGCCTTGTTTTTTTCTTTCGTTCTTCATTGTTTTTCTTCTTTCTCGGGGCGAGAAAATTCGCCCATGATGTATTTAGAATAGAGAGTCATTGCTTTGTTTTACTTGGCCTGGTAGTCTGGTCATATGAGTGGCGAGACGCCCGAGATGGTAGTAATATTCAGCTACACTTAGCTAGCAACACCTTTTTATTGCCGAGGCCTTGTTTTTACAAAGCTTAGCCGGTGTTTATTTCCAAGAATCAGCCATCATTTCCTGAGAAGTTGCCGTTCCGGTTTTAGCCTGTAGCCTGTTTGGAACCCACAGGCAGTTAACGTCAAGCTGCTGATGCGTTGTAGTGGCAGGAAGATGATGGCTTGTTTGTTGTTGCTCTTCGTTCTTGGCTGTTGCATTACCGCTATCCATAAGCCCGTAATATTCTGTTATGTATACTGTGCACATGTAAACAACGACAAGCCGCCTTGGTTGACTGACGGTGACCTCATCTCATTGTGGCTTTGTCGCCGCTCTGGGATGGCCCGGCGCCGGCTTGGCCCGACTCGTTCGCGCCTCTTAGCTCCATCATGCTGTTCTCGATGGCGCTAGTCTAGCCCTTGCGGCTGGAAGTCTTTTGGGCTTTTGAATTCCGTTTTCTTCTTGGTTGGCGTGGCCGTCAGCATGTAGTTTGGTCTGTTTGGCTCCCATCAGCCCTAGAACGAGTTGATGGCAAGTACTTGCTAGCCTAGGCTTATCATGACGAAGCCAATGACGAAACAAGGGAAGAGAGGAGAGAAGATGAAGGAGGGGAGGGACTTTGTTTACACCAGCAATTCAAATCAGGAAATCCATACGCAGCCGTTTATCGCTTGTCTTGGTCGTCTCCGTCTGCATATGACGGGAAGCAGCGCCACACAAACGCCACACCTAGTCTGGCCTGACCTGGACAGGCCAAGCCCCGCTTATCCTCCCTCCATCTTTGAACTAAACCAACGCTGTTGTTTGCAGACAAAATATCCACAGCCGTTGTCAAAAGTGGACCCGTGTCTACTGTTATCGATAAGAGCCAAAAGTTTTGACCCGAAAAAATACCAGAGTCGCTGCTAGAGTGACGGCCTGAATTGACCGAGCCTACACCGGAAAAGGGGCCTTGCCTGAAGAAATGGTGCAGTACGTTTTCACACCATGGCGCAATGCCGCCGAGCTGGAGCATGTGAAGCGCGCCTTCTACCCCGAGGCCTCTCTCAGCAGAGGCTTTGGTGGCCCGGAATCTACCCAGGGTGCATCGTGCACGCTGCTGCTGCCGCTGCGTCATGAGGCAGTTGATCGTGTAGCCATGTGGATGCAACGCGGGAATTGCCCACACATGGTAGAATCGACGGCATTGCTGACGGCTGCGATAATTGCCGACGAAGAGCAGCAACAGGTGGCTCGAGGGCCTGGGGCCGGGCTGAGTGAATACGCCATGCGGGCTGCTTACTCCACATCGTTTAGCCGGTAGGTTGGATGGACGGAAGCACCAGAGCACGGCACGCAATTTACGATGGGAAACAAAGCAAGGCAAGCACAAAAGGATAAAGAGTTGTTGCTGACGCGTGCCCCCGCCTTCAGATTCGTTACAGGTCTTCTTGACGGCCAGCAAGACAAATTGCGCAAGATGAGCATGTTCTCGCTGGCTAAGAACATCGGCCTACCCGCTACCTTTGTTGAACTACGCCACCAGGCTACACACGAACCACTGCCTTCGCTTTCCCGCCTTCGAGCTGCTGCACGAAAAGCATTGGTGTGGATCTGGGAATACTACTGGATGCACCTGCCGCCGGTTGACATAGAGGCCGCGGCCACTGCTGCTGGGCCTGAGCCTCGGAGCCTGCAAGGCAGCCACATGGCGCCGAAAGCGCTTCCGACTGGTGCGCAGGAAGAAGTGCGCGGCTTCCTAGAGTCGCGCGAGGCAATGGAACCAGAGGCGAGAGAGCAGACGGCTGCGGCGTGGGTGCAGAAATGGGGCGTGCAGGCAGCGACCAGGGCAGTAACCGCCGTCAACGAAACAGCTACGCAAAGACAGGTCATGCTGCGTGCGATACAAATGTCACGGGCTATAGAGCAGTTTGAGGACGAGGCGGCACAAGAAGACGGCCAGCAGGGTGATGAGAGACAGGGCGTGATGATGTTGGAACGGGCACAGATGGACCATGGCATGCCTGTAGATCCAGGCGATGAAGATGGCGAAGATGGGTGCGGATGGACCGCGTATGCTGGCAAGTGGAAGGCTAAGCCCATTGGGGCTGTGTGAGGGAGGAGAACAAGGGGACGACAACAGAAGGACGAGGAGAAAGGGCGCCATGGTTGGGAAAACAGGACAAGGCAAGGCAGTGGAAGTGTTGCTAGATAGGGGGCGGCTATAAGGTAATATTGGGTAGAAAGTTATGGTATATTGGATTACAGAGACCGTGAATGGGCCAGAGCCAGAAGGGAGACCGTGAATGGAGTTGAGTTGCATGTTCGTCTTGCTATGCGAGATTGGCAATCGTCAGGGATAAGCATGGCTTAGTCAGCCATATGATTGCTAAATGGCAACCGCATGCGACTTTCTGTGCAACCGTGAGTTTCTGGGGGGGGGGGGGGGATCGATTTCACGATGGGTGAGGCAAAGAATGAGACGACGGACAGGCCCAATGATTTGTAGAAGGCGAGACGGTCAAGAGAGACAGCCTGGAGCGCTCGCTGTGTGCCTTTTTGTTTTGCTGTTGCTGGGGCTTTGAGTGGCATCGTCTCATCTGGCCCTTTAGGTCCTAGCTCTAGGGGCTGTAGTGGATTTCCAGGGGCTGGCCCTCTCTATTTCCGGCGCTGTATTTTAGCGCATCTGCCCCCTATTCACAGTGCCGGGCCAAGCTCCAAGTTGTACTTGTACATGCGCACGCTCGCTAAACAGACTGTGCACAGGGGTAAAGGTACAAGTTTCTGCAGCTTTCTATTTACAGCTGGCAGCAAGCAAGTCCCCTCCCCGGCCGACGAACTTTGTCCAGATATCACGGGGCCATCCTGGACTGGACCAGAAGAGACACACCGCAACAAACCAACATACTGTACTTGTATGCAAGACTGTCATAAGCACCGCAACAAGCGCTCGCTCGATTCTTTGCGTGTAGCCTTTTATTTTTACCTTGTGCGAACGAAGCCTCTTCTTGCTTTGCGCACCCTCTCGTCGCCGCACTATCTGTCTTGCACACTTTTGTCTTCACAATATTTATATTCACCGGCGCATCTCCTCGAAAGCCTCCCTCCCTGACGACTCCCAATCCCGACGCAACTACCACCCATCGCCATGGCACAGCCAGGAACTACCTTCTCTACTACAGATCCTGCGTTATGGATCGTGACGTCCTTGACGGCCGGCTCGTCCCACATCGTGACTGCTACTTCACGTCTGGAAACCATCCTGCGGGCCAACCGAGTGCCCTTCAAGGCTGTCGATATTTCAACAGACAACAAGGCCCGCATGGTCTGGGGCCGGCGAGCGGGCAAAGATGCCAGCGGCCGGCTACGGAAATTGCCGGGCCTGGTGCAGCAGGGTGCTGTATTGGGGGTAAGCATCTTGAAGTCTCGACATCTTGGCATGAAAGCATGCCTACTAACGCTTCGTACCCCCTAGGATCTTGTCGAAATCGAAGAATGGAACGAATACGGCGAGCTCAAAGAAAAGGTCAAAATATACTTCGACGACTACACTATCCCTACCAAGGCCGAGGCCGAGAAGATGCCTGCATTGCGTGCCATGACGCGACCCACGGGCGGTGCTAAGCCTACCTCCGTACCGGCTGCTACTGCCAAGCCCGCTCCACCCTCTGCTGCTGCTGCGTCGGTCGCTAATGCCATGGCGACAGCTGCTTCTATCGCTGCAAAGCATGCCCAGATGAAGGAGAAGGAGCTGAGCAAAGTTGCTGAGATCAAAAAGGAGGACCCTCCCGTGCGCTCCATTGCGGACGAGGCTGCTGATAAGGCAAAGGCCCTAAGACTGCAGAATCTGCGCAAACAGGTGGCCGAGAGCAAGAAGAAAGATGATGAGGCAACAGCAGCAGCAGCAGCGGCAGCGGCAGCAGAAAAAGACAAAGAGACCACTGGCGAGGCGGAGCCCAAGATCACGAATGAAAAGGCAGAGCTAGACACGACAGAGGATGCTTCCAGCAACGTGGGGACAGTCGCCAAAGCCGCCACTTCCAACATAGAAGCCAAGGACGAGCCTTCGGATGATGCGAAGCTACAAGACAAGGACGACAAAGCCTCCACTGACCTCGAAACACCTGCCGTAAAAGTCGTTTTAGTGACACCTCCACCGGAGGAGGGCTCTGTACCACAGGAAGTAGTCAAAGCAGATGAATCCAAGACGCATCCCAAAACCGAGTCTGGCGCTGCGGAGGCCACACAAAATATACAAGCCGATGTGGAGTCTGAGGTAGAAGATGAACCACACGAAGACGAAGACGATGACGAAGACGGCTCTGATTCCGGCTCCGAGGTATCCGACTCCGACTACGATAGCGACGCCTCACAGCAGCGCGAAGTCGACGATATGCTGCCCGAAGAATATGACCGTCTCCGCCAGGCTCTACAGGAACCTGCCAAATGGTCCTCGCCGCTTGAAAACGATGCCCGTTCCATCGCCGAGACGATGGACCTATCAGATGATGATGCGCCCCGCAGTATAAGCGAGAGCCTTGCACGGCTCTCGCGGTCCAACTCCGCCATGTCGCTGCGCGAGCGAGTGCGTGCTGATAAGGAGCGCGAGACTTTTGAGATGGAGCGTGAGTGGCAGAAGCTCGTGCTGGTCGGCAAGGCTAAGGACCTTGACCGCGCCAACAGTCTGAGTGGAGGCCCCGATAGTCCAGCATTGAGTCTCGCTGCGGGAATGCGCAGTCCGTCCGGCCTTAGTGCCAAGGATGGTCCCGCTTCGCCTGTCTCGGCAAAGACCCCCGGAACTCCGACACTGCTTGTGGACCCGAAAGCCCGGAGTAAGGATAAACACTCGCTGGCTGTGGAGAGCAGGAGGGACAGAGCAATCGGCAGGACTAGCAGTCGCTCACAGCACAAGAGCCGCGATGAAAAGCGGGATAAGAAACAGACAAAGGGCAGTAGCAGTGGCGGTGCAGCAAGCAAGAGTAAGAGCGTGAGCAAGCCAAAGACCAAATCGGCACGGGACGACAAGGACAAGGAGAAGGAAAAGAAGTCCCGGTCGGCGGACAAGGATCGCGAGGCTGCGAAGAAGAAGAGTAGCGCTAGCTCTAAAGACAAGGAGAAGAAGACCGACAAGACAAAGAGCAGCGCCTCTGTTGCTGAGAAGACCCCCAAGAGGCCATAGCGGGCATAGGGGGGGGGGGGGGGGACGGACACATGGGCGGTTGGGCCTGCCTGGGAAAGGGGGACGAGGAAGTTTCGACCGCTGTATCGCATTACATCTGTATATAAACATAATCTGCATTCTATAAACCCCTGCGCGCATTTACTCCATACAATCTTTACTATTATTGCCATGGCATGACCAAGTAGCAGCTAGTTACTTGTCTTGCCTAGATCTACAGTGCATTTCTCCTTCAGTACAACTCGTCGTCATCGCTGTTCCCCCCATTCTGGAACCCGCCCGTACTCGATGCTGACGCTGACCCGCCATCCGCAATTGAACCGCTATTGATGGGCATCTTGCCCTTGCCCTTGAAACGCTTCTCTGGACCAGCCCGGTCTGAGTCCGACCCATAGTCTACCGCCTTACCCTTCCCCCTGAGCGTGACTGTGCTTGTGCTGCTCGCATAGCCCGAGCCACGATCGCCGCCTACAAGCAGAGGTGGATTTAGCAGCGGTGCGGTAAGTGTACCTGTAGCGCTAGCGACGTCGCCGGGCGGAGGCGGAGACTGCACGGTAGGCCCAGAGCTGGAGTGCTCTGCAGTCTTGACAGCTGTATTGATGCCGCCCTCAAACTGGGCACGTACTCTCTCGTAGTGCGCTAGCTCGCCAGCAGAAACGCTGGGAACAAGATCTTCGTGGGCAGCGAGGAAATCGGCCTCGGTAACCACGACAGCGATGTCGCTCGGAGTCGCATGGTGGTCAAAGAAGGCAGCCGTGGTAACGGGTTTTCCAGCAGTGGCCGATAGGGCACGGATTTTGGTATCAACTAGAGTAGCCTGGCGTGTGACGGCCTTGAGCATAGCATCGCTGCAGAGAGCATAAAAGTCGGCACCAGTGTAGGTAAACGGCAATTTCTCGGCGATGCTACGTAGTGAAACGGAGGGGTCAATGGTAAACTTGCGCGTTAAAGCTTGGAGAATGGTCATCTGTTTATCGTGGGTATCGGACACACCAAGATAAAGCAGCTTGTCAAAACGACCGGGCCGCAGGAGCGCAGCATCGAGTAGATCGGGCCTGTTTGTGGCACCAATGACAAAGACACCAGATGTATCTTCACCACTTGACATCCCGTCTAGCTCAGCTAGAAGTTGCGACACAATTCGATCCATTACACCGCCGCTATCTCCCTGGTTACCACGCTTAGGCGCCACACTATCCAGTTCATCAAAGAAGACGACGCATGGCCGGGCATCGCGAGCACGCTGGAACACACGCCGTACATTGGCCTCAGACTCGCCAATATACATGTTGAGCAGCTCTGGTCCCTTGACGCTGAAGAAATTGAGCGAGTACTCGGTAGCTATAGCCTTAGCCAGCAGCGTCTTTCCAGTGCCGGGTGGCCCATAGAACAGAATTCCCGACCGTTTTTTCATGCCTCTGGCAAACAGCTCGGGCCGCTCTAGCGGCAGCTGAATAGTCTCCGTAATGGCATCCTTGACGTTAGCCATGCCACCCACATCGTCCCATGTGACGTTGGGGATCTTGGGCGCACCGATGGCATCAGCAAAGTTCTTTCGCACAGCATCAACGGCAAGATCAAAGTCAGAACGGAGGAGGCACCGAGAAAATGAGCCGCCAGCCACATGAACATCACGCACGGTTACGGTTGTATTTTGCGCTTTGGTTTGGGCGGCCGATACACTTTCTAGGCGCATTGTTCTAGCCATTGTTGCGCGGTCAACTACGTCGACCAAGTCACCAGCCACAAGTGCGGCGGTTTTGAGAGCTACTGAGCTTAAATCAACACTTGGATCTAGGCTAACGCCACGGTCGTTGATGATGCTGCGCAGGATAGCCTCGCGCTCGGCTTCATCAGGCGCATTAAGCTCTAGTTCATGCGTAAACAGTCCTCGTACAGAGTCAGGCACTTTGTCGATCTCAGTAGTAGTGGCAATCAGAACGCGAAGCTCGCCGAGTATTTCTTTCAGTGACGATACAATGCGCTCAGCTGTCAGAGACTCGATATGCTTAAGCACTAGGGCGCAGCTGGAAATACCACAGCTAATAGCGCGATCGGCTCGGGCACGCAGAAAGCCCTCCGTCTTGACATCGCCACCACTGCCCCCAGACTCGCTTAGCACATCATAGCAGTCAATGGGGAATGAGTGAATGCCAATGTCCGCACATGCCGCAGCGGCAACGGTTGCCTTTCCTATTGCACGGTGTGTAGAGACGAGAAGAATAGCCACGGGCGGCATATTCAATGCAATAGCGCGCTGTGTCGTAGATGCTGCAATGAGCTCCCGAAGCTTGCGTCGGGTAGGAGACACGTACGGTGTTTCGGGCAGAGCTATTGGCCCGTTCTCGGTAGTGTTTGCCGGGATTGGGAGCCTTTTCATGCCGAGATAGTATGGCCATGGACTATCCTTAACACCAGGTATCCGGCTTGTTTCATAGCCTGACATATTTAGCACCGTAGATGCACTGTCCATGCAAGCTACTGAGCCCCAAATGCCCTCTATGTGGCTGTTGGCAAAGCTCGAGTCGTCTGTCTTTTTCGCTGCAATCTGCTCGACCTTAAACCAAGCCACATCGCTGATGCGCGTGCTAGCGGTTGCCAAAGCCATAACGTCGTTGATCTCAGACTCGCCGCTAGTAGAAGCAGACTCTTGCATAGCCTTTCCTAGCGAAGCATCAACGGGAACAGCAACTAGATCGCCGGGCCGCAGAAGCCGCACCTTGCGGGCAAAGTAGCTCTTGGCAGCGCCCATAACAGCTGTAGTATAGGCGGCTTCGGTAGAAAGCGGGGCTCTAATCTGCCGGATAGAAACCGACCGAGCATCGGGTGGCCGAGATGCGCTGGTAAACTTGGGCAAGGTTCCTTTGCCGGTATACAGGCTCTTCTTAAGCGGGGATAGGCGTAAATAGGGCGCATTGTCGAGGTTGGCAAGAAGGATAGGTGAGATATAAGCGGCGGGGCTGGTGGGCTTTTGGATCTGCGAGTCGAAAAACGAGAGACGCCGACCCTCGTACTTGGCCGAGGGAATTCTTGTGACTGGCCGGGTGGCGAAGCTCTCGGGTAGGCTAAATACACGCACCGGCCGCCAGTTAGGCTCAGCCATGTCCATGTCAGGGAAGCCACCCAAGCTCAAGGCGCCGAGCCCGGTAACAGCCGAGTCTGGGGCAGCCTCCGCACGGACCCAGTCACCGGAAAAACAGCCGATTTTCGAAAGGGACATAATGTCGACATAGATGCGGGCCTCATCGTCGTCGTGGGGCGCGGGCTTTGGATGAAGCAGGGCCTCGGGGATCGCATGTGTTAGGGCCGATGACTTGAAAAGGCGCCCCTTTTGGCGATCTGGCCGGGCTGTAGTGGCCGTATAGCTAGAAAAGACAGAGCCCGGCGTGCTGATGCCGTTGGTCTTTCGACCTCTCATTGTCATTGGTGTTGTGGCCCCACTAGCGGTCGTGGTAGAGGTAGAGGGCAGCATTGGAGCCTCGAGCGCAATCATGTCGTCAAGCGAATCGTCTGATATCTCGTCATCATCCTCAAAGTCATGGTCGGTCCCACTAGGAGCATCGGTCTCTAGATCTGTTGATGACTCCATGCCGTCTGTCATGGAAATGTCGCCTCGTTCGCGTTCCTCGGCTGCAGAGTAGAACTGGTTGTCTGTGTCCTCCTCATCATCCTCAGCCACACCATTGAGCTGGCCACGACTAGCGGGAATGGCAGTTGGATTGCGCCCACGTTTGGGAGTTTGCACACGGCCACGACGTAGGATGATTTTTGTATCTGGCGATAGGATACCCTGCGCCACAGGCTCGCAGAGTAGGATCTCGCCAGGATTTGTCGGCACGTGTGTCACGGGATGTGGCGGGAGAGGTAGGGGGAACAGATCGCCTGAATGGATGACTCTGAGTCCCGAAAGAGCATAGCGCAAGGCAGTCTCGAGCTTTTGCTGAGGGGTCTGGCTTGCCGGAGAAGCGCCGCAGCCTTGGTGGCTGGGATGTTCGCGGAAGAAAGTGCCCTGTCCATTCTCGAGGCGCTTGGTCAGCTCGCTTTCAAGCTTGACAAAAACGGTGTCGAGGTGTAGGGCTACAGCATCGAGAACAAGAATGTCGATGCCCGTGCGAATATTGCTCGAGAGCTTTGACGGCGCCACTTGCTGTAGCGTTTTGGCAAACGATTGCAAGGCTGACGATGAGGGAGAGAACTGGACGGTATTTGGAGCAAGCTCAGCAGACACAGTCACAGGTACAAGCGACCAGGGCGAAGCTGTAGGAGAAGCATTTGGGCTCCAGGGAGTTATGACCATGTAATGGATGTTGGAGTCGTTGTCGGTGGTATTTTCTAAGGCATCAGGACAAGACAGAGGTTAGCAAGGGCGAGTTGTTACAGTGGGTAGTGGCACACAAGCCGTACTATTGCTCTTGTGCTGTGGGAAAAGTTCAGCGAACAGATCGGTGCTGATGGTGCCGATGTCGTTCTTGACGTGGTCTGGGAGCACTAAACGAGCCGAGACTGGGGGCTTGCAATCTTTTCGGCGGCGTGTGTGATCGGAGCGAGTGGGCATTGTGGCAGTATGGGCGAGAATATATAGAAGAAAGCTGCAGAGGCTGGGAAGTGACCAAGATAGCAATAGCAATGGCTGTTCGATGGAAACGACACGCACAACAAGATTATAGCAATAAAAGGAGGTCGAATAAAACGAACGACCTTCGTGGCTGAGAGCTAGCGTACTAGGAGCACTTGGCGATGACTATACAACTAATAAGGACGATGCTGAAGGAAAAAAAGAAAAAAGAAAAAAAAAAGTAGAGGAGAGGCGATAAAAATGAAATTAGGTGGCCTTGCCAAATGGGCAGTAATGAAGCAATTACTGCTTTCTGCGACTTCCGCTTTCTCCTCGGCCCTGTTGAGCAGCTTCCTTTCGCAAGTGCGATCGGCCAGTGCTTCCTTCCGAACAAAGCACATCCCTCGGTATAGACAGACCCATTTATACAGGTGCACTCTAACGAACGGTATAGACAGACCCATTTATACGGGTGCACTCTAACAAACGGTATAGACAGACCCATTTATACGGGTGCACTCTAACAGCCCAGTTGCCCGCTAGCACATGACAGTATAGACCCTAAATAGGAGCCAATGTTTTGGCTTGTGACAGGACAGGCAGACCCCTTGACTATGCTGTTTTCTCTTCTAGTTCTGACTCCCTTTCTTAGTTTGCGCCTACATTTGCGACCCTCCCTTTTTCAAGATCTGTACTCATTGCTTGGGCGACTTCCTCTCTTTGCATTATATTAGAGACACGGCGACAAACCAGTATCCTCGTGCTGCCTGTGCCAATTTCCCGCTATACACGCCATAGTCTTTCCTCCCCCTGACTTTCATGTGATAGTTGGCGCCCGAAGCTGTCTGCTGCCATTGGGGCCTTTGTCTTTGTCCTACCATACATAGTTATACTGTACTTGTATGTATGTATGTATCACTTGCCAAAATGGCCACTACTATCACAACAACTGCAGCCTCCGTGCTGAGAAGTATTTCTGCCATTGAGTCTCCTATAGCAGACCAGCCGCCTGCTTCTCCGCCACAGACTCGGATCCAAGCGTGTACTCAGTCACAGGATCAGTCTCATGCCCCCAACAAGGTCGCAGAAACTCCATTAGCCTCAGCCTCAACAGGCGCCCCCGCAAAGCAAGAGCCACCGGCGACGCCTCTTCACCCCCCAGTGAATGTTGCTCGCACTGCCTTTCACCGCGCCAGGAACCCCAGCACCGAGCTGCCAAGTTTACCCCCAAGACGCCCTTTGCCAGCCCTTGTGCCAGCTACTGGCACTGCTCCAGCACCCAAGGCGGGATCCTCTGCTGAGCCCACTGGCTCTTATCCCGCAGCCAATGCCCTTCCTCCGCTTGGACTGGGAACCCGAATGAAGGAAAGAATACTGCAATTGTCGTCCTTCACTCTTAGCCTAGCCTTTCTCAGCACCATTGCTGGCATGGCTTTGCTACGCCACATCCCGCCAATCATGATGGATTGGTACTATTGCCTGAATAAGGGCAACTATGATGAGCGCAGGCGGCCATTCTATGCTACCGAGAAAAAGCTGCACGCTAAGCGGTGCAATGATGTGGATCAGTGGGCGCGTGGCTTTCATGCCCCATTAGCTGATGGCTTTGTGCCCTCTGAAGGCGGCGCTGATAAGCTGGTCTGTGACGTGCGTTACTATGCGCGCCGGGTCGGTCTAGACACTGAGACAGTCCTGGTGCAGACCGACGACGGCTTTATTCTCGAACTCTGGCATGTCTTTGATCCGCGCCACCATAAAGGCATGGCTTCCACTGGCGGCAATAGAAGCGGAAATGCCACTTCCTCCAAATGCGGCGACAAATATCCTGTTCTACTAGTCCACGGCTTGTTGCAGTCTAGCGGCACGTTTTGCGTCAATGATGACAAATCGCTGGCCTTCTCGCTTGCCAAGACCGGCTACGATGTCTGGCTTGGCAACAACCGCTGTGGCTTCCACCCACGCCACGTGGCCCTCGATTCTAGCGACTCGCGCATGTGGGCCTGGGATATTCGTGAGATGGCCACGTTGGATTTACCCGCCCTTGTTTCCGGCGTGTTGCACCACTCGGGCTACTCCACGCTGGGGCTTGTGTGCCATTCGCAGGGCACCGCACAGGCGCTCCTCGCTTTATCCCGTGACTACGTGCCCGATATGAGTCGCTACATCAGTGTTGTGTGCGCTCTAGCCCCCGCGGCATATGCCGGGCCGCTCGTGCGCAAGCCGTGGTTCCGATTCATGTCATTGCTGCCCCGGACGTTATGGCGGGTCATCTTTGGGGTGCACTCGTTCGTGCCTGTCATGATGCTCATCCACCGCTGGATGCCAGCCGCACCATACGGCTCGTTCGGCTACATCATATTTTCATTCCTGTTTGGCTGGAGCGATGCTCGCTGGGAGCGTGACCTTCGTGCGCGTATGTTCCAGTTTGCACCTGTGCACGTTTCCTCAGCTCTCATGTGGTGGTGGCTCGGCCGGAACGGCTTTGCACACGCCGGCTCTATCATCAAGCATGCTGCTGAAGATGCACAGACTCCGCATACTGCCGAGCAAGCCGAGGCTGATGCCTGGTACCCGGCGGGAACACCACCGCTAGCGCTGTGGATCTGTGGTAATGACGGGCTGGTAGACGGCGAGAAACTCCTAGCCCAATTGAACAGCCCGCGCGAGCCATACGCCAAAGTTGTCCACGCAAAGATCATCCCCGATTACGAGCATCTTGATGTGCTCTGGGCTCTTGATGCGCCAGAGCAGGTCAACAAAGAGGTGGCGCGTGTGTTGTGGGACACATGTCCAGTACAAGAGATGTGTAGGCGGCCTATAGGCTGCTGAGGCTGAGGCTGTTTTGGCCATCATCCATAGCTGTATAGAAATGGGCGTTGGGGACGGGGGGAAAGGAGAGGGGAGGGGGGCTCTCAGTGTTAGGGAGTTGGCGTTTTATTCTTTATTGGATTAGTAATTCTACGAAAGACAACAGGATTTCTCTGGGCTGCTCACGCTGTTTTGTTCTTACAAAATAAACTACAGAGACGAGAAGAAGTTAATATAAATACAGGATGCACAAGCCTCAGTAGAGAGGCGGCTCTTGCTTTGCTGTTTGTACTCGGCTAAGGAGTGAATATGGCTTTCTTTTCTTTCTTTGGCTATACGCCACCTAGATAGTAGCAAAGTCAAACATAGAGATCTTAAAGGGGATAACAGCAGGAATACGGACGAGAAATAAGGGACAGGAAGAAAAACGAACCAAAACCAAGGAGTTCCCAAGCGGTGTATGTAAAGCAGAGATACCAACCCTTTTTTACCTTCCAGAGACATAAGAAAACACGGAAGAGACACAGAAACAAAAAAGACGAGGGGCATACACCCAGAGAGGCAAAAAAATGACAAAGGAAAGAAAAGGAAAAGAAAACGCAACCCCCACTCTCTACTGATCACTCGGAAAAAGTCCGTCCACCGGGATCCGACTCCCTGAAGGCGTTCCGCTCTGGCTCGAATCACTTGGGGTCTCGGCTTCCATATCCTTGGCCGATGCAATAGCCTGTACAATCCATGGATGCTGCAAAAGCGCCTCTGCCGTCGCTCGTTTCGTCGGCTCGACCTGCAAGCAACGGCTCAAGAAGTCCCGGCCCAAATCGCTGAGTCGGCCTTCAGATGGCATATCAGGCACCATGCCATTGCCAATGTTAAACAATATTGCAAACTCATTGTCAACAGCAGGCCATGGCCGTTGGCCCGTGACCAGCTCGAGGATCACGCAACCCAGAGACCAGATATCAGATGCTTTAGGGTTATTAATCGGTTCGCCTCGCACCACTTCGGGTGCCATGTACATGGGCGTCCCGGTGGTGCCAGGACGGATGGTTGAGACTGCCGGGTTGGGGTTGGCATTTTCCGGGTTGATTTCCATGGTGGTTGTGTGGTTGTGGCGGACAATGACTTTGGCAGCGCCAAAATCCACAAATTTAACAACGCCAGCATGGTCAAGGAGAATATCTATAATATAACTGGTTAGCGCATGGCCAATAAGCCCATTGGGGGGG
>NETT01000015.1:8723-19895 GCA_003449175.1 Ceratocystis smalleyi | reverse complement strand
GGGGGGGGGGGGGAGGAGATAAAAACTTACTTGCTGGCTTGATATCACGATGCACAATGTCGCGGCTATGCAGATATTTCAGACCTTCCAACATAGCCAGCGTTAGCTCCTGGAGCGTCATCTCGTCGTCGATCGGGCCATGCTCCAGCAGACCAGCTAACGAGCCACCCGAACAAAATTCCATAAAGATAAATACACGATCGCGGCGCACTTCGACGCCGTAGCAAGCCACTACGTTGGGATGGTCTAGGGCCTTGAGTAGATTGACCTCATGGATAATCAAGTCCTTGATCTTCAGCACCGACTTGGGGTCTTGCAGACGAATCTCCTTGACAGCCATCAGTTGGCCACGCGACAGGTTGACACCGACATAGACACTGCCAAAGGCTCCAGATCCAACAAACTGGCCCATTTGCCAACGTAGTGTGCCATTGTTAGTGGCCGACGACATATCCATCAGCGAACGGTCCAGATCGTTGGTATCCTCTAGCACACGGCCAAAGCCCATACGCTCGGCATCATTTATGGCCCATTTCTTCTCGCGCTCCTGAATCTTCGTCTGGCGTGTCCTCGAGACTATTTGAGCGGCCTCGTCGTCGTCCATGAGCCGGCTTCCGGCCGTCTTGGTCTGTTGCTCGTACACCTCAAGTTTCCTCTTCGCCTCGGCCTTGGCCTGGATCGATGAACGGGCACCCATGACATCAAGATGCAGCACAAGCATTGTCATGCAGCCTGATACGCTACGTCGGAGACGCGCCCAGTCAGGCTCCGTTAAGCCGAGAATCTGACGGCCGCGCGTCATGGCCGATACAAAATCAAGGGCCTGCATGGCCCATCGGAAGGTGCGCTTGTCGGTTCCCATGCAGTCCTCGTTAATGAAGCTAACCCAGTCGAGTGCCAACTTGCTTAGCTTAATGTTGTTCATTTGCCGCCGGTTTTCGTCCATGTACTGTAGAGCTCGCTGGCCAAACTCGGTTGCTGACATGAAGCATGTCTGCACCAGCTCCTCGCAACTTTTGTTGCGAGTTTCGGCACGGATCGTTTCAACGCTGTCCATAACCGTGTTGGATACCTTGTAAGCCACGCGGCGCAATTCAGTGAGCTTTTGGTTTACCTTGGTAAGGTTAGACCTGCGTTCCATGACTACGTCGAGCTTGACTTCAACAGCATCTAAAAAGGCATCATTGGCTTCTTCGTAGCGCTCGTCGGTGCTAGCAGCTAAAAGGCGAACATGGCCAACCTGGAGATCGAGAACTTGATCGCTCAGCTCAAGAGTTATGGTGTCTTCCATCCATATCGGCCTGTCCTCTGCCTTTATAATAGCAACATAGTGCGTCTCGCCATCAGCAAGAATCTGCGATTTGGATGTCATAGCCATCATCGCTTCCACGTAATTCTCGAGTTTCCAACGATCCCGAGCCAGTGATGGGGAGCATATAATCATAAAGCCCTGTTCGTCAAAGTGCGTAGCCAAACGCACATGGTGTGTAGCGGCTAGATTATCAACCATTTCTTGAATGGTTGTGGGTTCTAAGGACATGCTGTAGTCACAAGCGTTTTCGTAGTTGTCGTTGAGTAGGCGGGAGAAGCGCTGCAGCATGCGCTGGCGGACACGAACCGAGTCAAGACAAGCTTTAATTCGCTTGCTCATAGCGGCCGTACTCTCATCCTTCTTTTCACGCATTTCACGCTCGAAGGTCGTGGCTAGACGGGTGAGAGTCTTGTGAGTAACGTGGCTAAAGTGCTCGGCAAGCTCGATTTCCCAGCCCTTGAAGTGGCCGCCGATCTCGTTAGCAAACTCCCATTCCTGGAAGAGAACCTCGGCCTCCTTAAATGTGTTCTTGTTGTTGCTCAGCTTCCAGTTCAGCATCTTAAAATAAAATCGCAGAGCATTGAACACATCCGAAGCGTAAGTTTCATCCAGACTGTCGGGAATGTCCCAGTTTTTCTCTTGCTTGATGATCAAGAGATACTTTTTGTTGAGGTCTACCGACATGCGAAGGAGAGTCTTGAATTGGGTAATCATCTGATCCAGGATCAGGGTGTTGGTCTGGGCAGCCGACTTGATGTTGGCCGTTTTTGCATTGGCTACCTGCTCCTGGAGCATGGTCTGGATGAGGCGTAGCGGGAAGTTGATGATGGTGGCTAACTCTTCTATGGGCAACGGGAGGTGGCGTGCTTCAAACGCATCAGCCATGGATATCAGCGTCTTTTTGGCCTTGTCAACTACCAAAAACAAATTAATCAGCATGCCGCCGCCCTTGTCTAGCGGGACACCATCTGTGGTTTGTTCTGTGATGAGAACCGATTCGGGAAGTTCAGATTCTGATTGGCTATGTTCGGGATTTTCGCTTTTTTGATAGCGCAGTCGGTGTTGGGACTTCTTCTTAGTGCTAGAGTTTTCGTCGGGGTAGAGCGAGCCGAGGGAGCCGTTGTTGAGGAGACGGTGGATGAACGAGGATGCTTCTTTAGCCACCCCGTGCTCTGACTTTTCAATGGAAAGGTTCTTATTGCCCACCCAGAGACGGAGGATTTTGAGCTCAGTGTTCAGCATTTCCGTCGTGTTGTACCAGGCCATGATGGTGCTATAAGCCGTAAGGAACGAGTCGGTCTTTGCGGCGTGGTGCTTTTCTTCTAGGTGTCGACTTGAAGGGTATAGAGATTCACACTTTTCAATGAGCTTGACAGCGTCTTGTACCTGCTCGTAAGGGCCCTTGCCGTCAGCCTCTTCTTCGCCCTTAACAGTAAAGTTCATTATATCGTCGATCTGCCGGCCGAGATTGGTGCGTGCATCGGTGAGGATTTTGCGCTGCACAGAGACATGGCGTCGGAACCGGGCAGCCCGCAGCATGATGAACAGCTCGTCCTCTGCCATCTGCTCTTGGTCCATGCCGCCAGGCGTTAGGCGCTTCTTTTCCTGGCCGATGACATCACCGCTGAGGGCAGTAGACAGCATCCGTTGCCAGTGCAGACGCTCAGCGCTATCGGGGTCTCTGAAGTCTTCCTCGGTAGGCTCTTGGTTATCATCGGTGTAAAACATGACAGCCTCGGAGTCGACAACATCTTCAGTAGTGGCGGTTTCTCCATCAGAGTCGGAGTCGTTGTTGCGGTAATCATAGCCAAACTTTTCTTGGCGCCAGATTCTCAACGGGTCTCTACGGACGAATTCGCGGCGACGAGCATTCGGTCTATGATGGTCGCCATAGACATTGGCTGGCGGTTGGGTAGTAGGACGGCCTCTTTGTGGTGCATATGTGCTTGACGGGGTCCTCTGTGCGGGTGTAGGGCGAGTCGGGCGAGACATGGTTTGGTCATCGTCGGCCATGGGACTACGAGAAGAATATCGATTGTGGTTGTTGGTGGAGTGGGAGTTTGGGCTAGAAACGGGGATAGTTCTCACGAAGGACTCGGGGCGTCCATCGTCATTTTCATCGTCGCCATTTAGCAGCTGGGGACTGTTGGTGCGATGGCCATATTGAGGGTGGTGATAGTTGTTGCCATGGATATTGACGTAGGAGGGGCGATTTCGGTCGCTTTGGCGAGGCTCAGAAGCAAACTCGGTGCGATTGCGATCGGGGGGCATGCCGGGCTCGTGATCTTGTGAGGAGCCACGAGAGGCTCTATTTCTCGCGATGCGGGGTTCGGCAACAGGTTCATCCTCGAGATTAAAGCGGACCTGACGAGAGCCATCCGAAGGGGGGGCCATGGTGTGTAGAAAAAGAGGGAGGGGGAGGGGGGGGAACAAGTTTATGTGTACGTGCGAAAAGAGAGGTTTATGGTTGGTCAAATAGTGGTTCTGGCTGGTTAACGGTAGTCGTGCCGTTGTGTGTATGTGTATGTATGGGCGGCAGCTGAATACTGTTAGATGCTGCTGGTGCTGCTGGTGCTGCTGGTGCTGCTGGTGCTGCTGGTGCTGCTGGTGCTGCTGCTACGGCTGACTACTGCTGCTAGTAATTAGCGACTGAATTTTAGCCATTGCGGTCTATCCCAAGTGTAAAGATAGCGCTGGAAGCAAATGAGCAGGTGGGCGGGAGGCTGTGGAAGGACATATAACACCAACCTACAATGAGGACAATCAGGCAGAACAATAAAGCGAGTTTGCGTATTACGTACGAAGAGAAGATGAAAGGCGGTTTCGGCCAAGTTTGCAGCCTGACATTCACAGCAAGGCAATAGTGGCGATGGAGGCCGTAGTCTATGCTGTGCTCACGTAGCTTTAGTGGAGGGGGTGGAGGGTAGGAAAAGAGACGATGCACTATTGGCGGGCCAAGCCAGCAAGACGTGGAGTGGAAATAGATATGGGCCCGGCAGGGGTTTGAAGGGAAGCAAAGTGGTTACCAAGGGCTCAGGAAGAAGGGCAGGGCAAGGCAGCCGCTTGGCGTCTGTGTGTTCTGTACTTAATGTTATGTCTGGATGTGGACGTAGGTGTGAGTGAAGCGCACATGTATGATGGGTGGGTGGGGTGTAATGTTGACAGGGTGGGTTAAGAGGCCCAAGGCCAAAGCCAAAGCTAGCGGCGAGTCAGAAGCTGCCAAGTCAAAGGCCGCACAACAATGGACGCTGGTGCTGTTTGCTGCAGGCACAAAGGCAAAGGAAGAAGCCCAACAAGGCTGAAGCCGATGCTTGACGATTGTAGATTAGGCTTAGTGCAAGGGCAAAGCAAGTCTACAGCCAGGAAAGGTAACGGCAGCCTATAGAGCGGAACGGCGGAACCAACAGGACAAGGCTGCAGGAGGCAAAATTGAACGAAAAAAATTTAGAGCGAACAAGGGCCAGAGAGATGTGTAATAGGCCGTTCACAGATGTGAGTACATAATGGGAAAAAAGAAATCAAGGCAAAGTCGGAGGACGAAGAACAAAAAGCAGAAAAGCCAGGCGCAGGCAGGCATCCCAATGACAATAGCCGGGAAAAGAAGGCAAATGGAAGATGAAAAGCAGCAGCAGCAGCAGCAGCAGCAGCAGCAGCACCCGCGTCTTTGGGTGGAATTGGCAAAACAACCGTTCTTTCCGCCATGTTCGCCTTGTCCCCTTCAACAAGCACACATCAAGCAAAGCGATTATTGCTTATACTCCAACAAGCACTCTCTTCCCTAGCTTGGTACAAACAGTAGGCAGTGCTTCTGCCCACTCGGCTTTCCCTCTATCTCTTGGTTAGAGAAGCCATGCACTTCAAACTCTACTCGTCGACCACGGCAGCAATGCAGCCACGCCAAGCTTGAAACCCCGCCGCAGCCAGAACCACGCCCAGACCAGACCAGACCAGACGCCGTCGATCACTCAGCCCAGGGGAACAGAGATCGCCTCTGTTTGTGTCGTGCCGCGTTGTTGAGCCTCGTAGGGGTCCTGTAGTGCAGCGCTGCGTCTGCTCGCTCAGGTCAGTCGGTGGATTGACCTTGACAGCCACGGGCGGGGTCGGGCGGGAGGAGAAAGAGGAAGAGAACGCACAGGCTTCCGGTCGGGGCGGGTGTTTGTAGGCCTAACTACAGATTGAACAAGGGCTGGCTAGTTGTCGGTTTATCAGAGCAGAAGAAGGAATAAGTGAAGACGCAATTTGGATCATCTGTCGGAAGTGGCTCTTGTGACGATCATTCAGACTGGTAACAGCATAGAACGACGACAGCTTGTATCCAGCTTGCTCCGCTGAAGAAATAAATCTTTTTTCTAGACTGGCTGGTCGAGTTCCTGAGAAGCACGAAGCCTAACTCAGAAGTTGATGCCTGCCTGGATACGACTGTTACAGCTTTATAGCCAAGCCAATGTCTGCCCTTGTGTAGCCTTGGAAGATATGAAGCAGTGGGCTGTCTTAGATTGAAAAAGACTCCCACATGTGCGGGCTGGGTTGGTGATAGTCACGGGCTCGCTGCCGCCAGTAGGGTTAGGGTACGGTATGTATGGTATGCAGAGATGCTTAACACTTGTACTATGATAGTCAGCTTGGCTAAAGAGCTTCCCGCTGTAGACCCATGGAGCTCTACTAGGACTACCGCTGCAGACCGCTGCAGACCGCTGCAGACCACTGTAGCTCTGCCAAGAAACCCCACTATGGACTGCCACTATCCCCTAACATCCACTAAAGACCCGTTCCCCAATCCGACGTCATGTCATGAAAAACCGAACCATCACCAACTTTCTTTCTCTCTTGTTTCTTTTTTTTCTCTTGCTTACTCTCACCAATGTTATTTGCCACGGTATTTCTTTGCCATTAAAAATTTCTTGATATTTTTGTTCTTTTATTCTTTTTTTATTATACCATTCATCCATCATCTATTCTTCGTTCCGTCCGAATCTATCTTCCCGCAAATCCTCGCCACCAAAAAGCTACGACTACAGCACAGTCCATGCCTACCCCCCATTGCTGAAGGCAATTAAGGACGACCTTGCGCCTTTGCTGTTGTTGGCATTTGGTATTTCGTGTATGTATAGAAGACACAGAAGCAGCACTCGCGCATCTTCAACCAGACTATCGCCGGTACCCGTCGGTCGCATATGTCCTTTGACATTGGTCTTGCTGTATTCTCCATTCTACTTCTTCCACACCTCCTCCGCTGACCTCCTGCAGGCCTCAATGCTTATGTGGTCTCCTCAACAATTTCAAGCCTCCACTGCCACCACTACCGCCTCCGCTGTAATTTCTGCTGCTGCTTCTAGTTCGGCTTAGCTTCGAGTCTCCTCCAGTATCCACCGTCTTCTCCATATTGATGGAGCGTGCCGGCACCTGGGCCTCAGGCCTGGCCTCGGCCCCATTGACAGCACACCATAGCAACCTATGCGAGCTTCTGATTCGCGACCATCCGCACCGCTCGATTGCCATTGCTTCGTCCAAGCATGTTCTGTTCTTCCGCCACAGCCCTACCACTTCCGAAGCCATCGCAAATGGCTCCTTGTCGGCCTACCGCCCACGGGCCGCTGCAGATGCCAATGCCGTCTCCAAATGCATGGTTGAGCTTGCGCCCCGCAACAAGTCCATCTTGGAAGACTACACGCCGCTCACACACATGCCAATTCATGGCACTCTCGGGCTCATCACTATCAACCAGGATGTGTTTCTGTGCGTCATCAACAAGGCCTCCCGTGCAGCTGCCATTAGGCCCAGCGAAAGTGTCGAGCGCATTGATGCAGTCAACTTCTACTGCCTCAGCAGCTCGCTATACGACGAACATATTAGCGCTGCTGACGTATGGGACGATGATGCTGCCTCTGTGTATTCACAGGGTGCCACGGCTAGGCGGGACTACCAGACATACGCCGGGATCCAGCCCGAGGAGCATCCATGCAACGAGCTGCGAAAGTTGTTGAGTAACGGCAGCTTCTACTACAGCACCGATTTTGATCTGACAAACCGTCTGCAGGATAGGTATGTATTTTTATAGATGCAGGGCAGGCCTGCAGTCTTGGGGAGACCCGAGTACAAATGCTTACAAGACTAACAACTACCCTCCTGCTGCCAGACCTGTCAACATAAACTCCTACAACATTGACAACTTCGACGAGTCCTTTCTCTGGAACTCTTTCATGATCAAGCCGCTCGTCGAGTTCCGCTCACATCTTCTTCCCGAGGCCCGTCGCGCACTTGACGAATCCCATATCTTGACCTCTATTATCCGTGGCTATTGCGGTACTATGACTATCCCACAAGCCATGGCTCCTCTCCGCGGCTCTGCCGCCTCTGGCCCGGCCTCGTATTTGAGCGTTATATCCCGGCTGTCATGTCGCAGGGCTGGTACTCGCTTCAATGCGCGCGGAATCGATGACGATGGAAATGTCGCCAATTTTGTTGAGACCGAGACCACGTACTGGAGTCCCACTGGAATCATCTTTTCGTATGTGCAGGTCCGTGGCTCTGTCCCCGTATTCTGGGAGCAAGCGGCCGATCTAGTGCCTGGCAGACAGAAGATCACCATTGCAAGATCGCCCGAGGGGACACAACCAGCCTTTGACAAACACTTTGACGAGCTGGAGCACCAGTATGGGGCTGTCCACGTGGTCAATCTACTAAGCGAGACCAAGAGTGGCGAAGCTGAACTTACCGCACTCTATCGCTATGGCATAAAACACTGCCCACTAAGCCGCACAACTGGCGGCCAGCAGACTAGTAATCATGCTCTCCTCCAATGTACTGAGTACGACTTCCATGCTGAGACCAAGGCCATGGGGTACGAAGCTGCCAAGGACATCCGTAGTCTGATTGAGCATTGGGCCGACGGCTTTGCCTACTATCTCGCCGAGGAGGCGGATGATGCTGCTGATGGAGGCGTGGTGGCCTCGGGATCACGGCGGATGGTTCCGGTGCTCGGCCAAGAAGGGACCTTTCGCACCAACTGTCTCGACTGCCTCGATCGCACCAATCTAATCCAGACCATTATTTCTCAGATGGCTGTCGAAGCCTTCCTGGGCCATCGAGGCGAGTACGCCACTGCCGACTTTTGGATGCGCCACTCAAGCCTTTGGGCTGACAACGGCGACTCCCTCTCCAAGATCTATGCAGGCACCGGCGCACTCAAGACATCCTTTACCAGGCACGGCAAGATGTCGCTATCAGGGGCCATGGCTGATCTTCGAAAGTCGGCTCAGCGCCTCTATCACAACAACTTTACGGACCCGTCCCGCCAGGTGACTATTGACATGCTCCTAGGCAGACATGTGGCACAAAAGCCAGTGCATCTATATGACCCCATTAGCGATTTTGTGTCCGCTGAACTGTCCAAACGGTCGGCTGAGTTTTCTATGACTAAAAACATCACTATATGGATTGGCACCTTCAACCTAAACGGACGTACCGATGGCCTTGATCATGATCTTTCACCATGGCTCTGTCCACCCGAGCTACGCGGCGAGCAGCCTGAGATTGTTGTTTGTGGCTTCCAGGAAATCGTCGAGCTCAGTCCCCAGCAAATCATGAACAGCGACCCCTCACGCAAGCAGCTTTGGGAAAAGGCCGTCAAGCAGTGTCTCAATTCCCACGCGCAGAAAATCGGCGGCGAAAAGTATGTGTTGCTCAGGAGTGGCCAGCTAGTAGGTGCTGCACTGTGCATCTTTGTCAAGGCATCCGAACTGGAAAATATCAAGGACGTTGAAGGCAGCACCAAGAAAACGGGCCTCTCGGGTATGGCCGGGAACAAGGGAGCCGTAGCCATTCGCTTTAGCTATGCCAACACGCAGATCTGCTTTGTGACAGCTCATCTGGCTGCCGGCTTTGCCAACTACGAAGAGCGCAATCGCGACTATCAAACAATCAACAGCGGTATTCGCTTCCAGCGCGGTCGTGCTATTGACGACCATGATACAGTGATTTGGCTGGGCGACTTCAACTACCGCATTGGCCTGGATCTGCAAAATACCAAGGAGCTAATTCGCCGGGGAGATCTGCCGACGTTGTATGATAACGACCAGCTCAACCTGCAGATGATTGCTGGCCTAGCCTTTCCGTTCTACGGCGAAGCACGTATTGCGTTTGATCCCACCTACAAGTTTGACGTTGACTCGGACGAGTATGACAGCTCGGAAAAGTCGCGCATTCCCGCCTGGACGGACCGCATTTTGCGCAAGGGAACAAACCTCAAGCAACTATCATACAACTGCGCACCCTTGCGCTTCTCCGACCATCGACCTGTTTACGCGCACTTCGAGTGCACCGTAAACCAGATTGATGTGGCGCGCCGTCAAAAGATCAGCGAAGAGCTCTACCGCAAACGCAAGGAAGACGTAGGCTCTTCTACAGCACTAATCGATCTCGACGATGGCGATACAGAGGACGAGGAGTTTATTGGCTACGAGTCGGTAGAGCCGGGACTTCCCCCCGCCAGCTCAGACCGCCAGCGATGGTGGCTTGAGAATGGCCAGCCAGCACGGGTGCAGATCCCAGTGCCCAAAACTAGGCCAGGGCAGGGAAACGGGGGAGACCAGAGCAATGGGAGTGGAAACAGCATGAAGGCCGCTCCTGGATCGTCACAAATGTCCGGTATGGCACTTAACCCACAACGTGCCAGCAATCCATTCTCCAACTCGGAAGAGCCCGATTGGATTGCCGTGCCGCGGTCTACGTCGCAGCAGAGCGTCGCCAGCAGCATCTCGAGCTCGCCCTATGAGGTCGTGAACATCCCAGCCATGATGACCGCTACGCGGCGCCCGAACCAGACCAATGCGCCGGCTAAGTTTAGCCGACTTAGCATTTCTGAAGGCGTTCCGTCCAAAGCTACACCCGCGGCTACAAGCACTCGTCAGGATCCCCCGCCACCACCGCCCCCCAGAAGACAGGCGTCGACTGCATCTAGTACACTATCGACGTCCATGTCGCCTCCAACTTTGATTCACTTCAATACTGTGAAGCCAAACACGGGGACGCTTCCTTCATCAATGGCACCTCGCTCAACGCCTCGTCCAGTGCCTACAACATCGCATTCCCAGTCCCAGTCTGCCTTTGCCATGGCTCCGTTAAAGCCGATGACCACCAATTCATCGACATCTAGTTCCCCGCGTGCACCACCACCACCAGTAGCACGCAAGCCCGTGCATCTTGCTGCCTCGCCTAGCAGCATCAAAGAAGACAGTCCTTCGTGCATTGAGCCTCCTCCGCCATTGCCCAACCGCGCACCGACCCTTCCCAAACAGCAGCAACGTGGGGCTCATGCTGGCCCCAAGGCTACGCCATGCGCAAGCATGTTGTTAGCAGAACAACAAAAGCCAGCAACATCGCGAAATAATGGTGTGCGACTGCCTGGCATGACGCCTGTATCCAAGCCCGTTTTGGAGCGGGATAATACGTCTTCGCTCTCGACGCAAATCCAAGCGCAATCGCCAGCAATAGCTTCTAGTCATACTGTATCACCTGCGTCTCTACCAGGACCCAAATCTGCCTCTTCAACTCCTACACCTACAAACACAAAGCCGCCCCCAGCGCTCCCCCCGCCGCTGCCGACTAAGCGCAAGCCGTTGCCTCCACTGGGCGGACTGGGCCAAAGCCAGAACCAGAGCCAAATCCAAAGCCACATGGATTTACTGGATGATCAAGCCGCCGTTCTTGGCGGGTGGGAAAGTTTGAAGCCAGAATCACGATAGCCAGGAGAAGAGCACGGGATGACTACACAGCGACTACTACAACCAAGGTTTTTGGACTATTTTTTATATAACGTATATTAACGCTCACGACTCGTGATCAGCTGTTCTTGGAACGAA